>JAQZBX010050396.1:0-19663 GCA_029593785.1 Cabassous unicinctus | reverse complement strand
AGACTGACAATGTGAAATAGTGAGAGGACACAAATAACTAAAATCAGGAATGAAAATGAGGACATTACTACCAGCCTTACAGAAATAAAAAGGATTATAAGAGTGTACTGTGAGGCCAACAAATTAGAAAACCTAAGTGAAATGGACAAATTCCTAGAAGTATACCAATTACCTAATCTGATACAAGAAATAGAAAACCTCAACATACCTATAACAAGTAAAGAGATTGAATTAGTAATCAAAAACCTCCCCAAAAAAGCAAAGTCCAGGACTGGATGGCTTCACTGCTAAATTCTACTAAACAAGCAACAAAAGAAAAAAATAGATAAATTGGTTTTCATCAAAATTAAAAACTCTTATATACCAGGATGTTATCAAGAAAGTGAAAAAATTTGCAAAATAGGGGAAACTATATGGAAACCATATATCTGGTAAGGGTTTAATATCCAGAATATATAAAGAACTCCTACACCTTAACAACAAAAAGACAAACCACCCAATTAAAAAATGAGCCAAGAATCTGAATGGACATTTTGCCAAAGAAATGTTCAAATGGCCCATAAGCATATGAAAAGATGCCAACATCATTAACCCCTAGGGAAATGCAAATTAAAACTACCATGAGATACTACTTCATACCCACTAGGGTGGATATTATTAAAAAAACTGAAAATAATTGTTGGCAAGGATGCGGAGAAATAGGAACCCTCGCACATTGTTGGTGGAAATGTCAAAAGGAAAAGTCTGGCAGTTCCTCAGAAAGTTAAACATAGAATGTTTATGATCTGGTAATTCTACTCCTAGGTACATACCCATAAAAATTGAAAGTATAGACAAGGACAGATATTTGTACACTGATATTCATTGCAGCATTATTCACAATAGTCAAAAGTAGAAGCAACCCAAGTGCCCATAAATAGATGAATGGATAAACAAAATCTGATATATCCATACAGTGAAATATTATTCAATGATAAAAAGAAATGAAGTGCTGGTACATGTGACAATATGGATGAACCTTGAAGACATCAGGTTGAGTGAAATAAGTCAGAAGCAAAAGGGAAATTTTTGTATGATTGCTCTTATATGAAATACTTAGAATAAGCAAATTCATAGAGATAGAAAGCAGAATAGTGATTACCAGGAGTGGAAGGAGGGGATTATGGGGAGTTTTGCTAAATAAGTATGAGTTTTTGATTTGGGATGATGAAAATAGTTCTGGAAATACTGATGAAAATTGCACAATATCAATGTACTTAATGTCAAAGAATTGTCCACTTAAAATGGTTAAAGTGAAAAAGAGGTACTTATTAAAAAATGTTTTCTATTGTTCTATGGTTTACAATCCCTGAGCTATATACAAATGCTTTATCCATAGGATAAGCATAAATCATTGTTTTATTACTTTACCTGATTTAGGTTGCAAAGCATCACACTGAGCATTGTACATGTGTACAAATTCTTGGTGTCTTTTAATGAGCTGTTGTTTATTTCCTTGAACAGATAATCCATGCTGTTTTAGCTTTTTCTTTAAGTCACGATCAGAGAGCAAGTTATACACAGTTTTGGGCAATGGCTTCCTTTTGAGAACAGAACTGAAAAGGGATAAAAAAGAGATAACTGAGTATTATTGTGAATTATCAAATGCTTTTCATCTAAAACACTAATTTAACTTCTGACTCAAAACCTAGGTGACTGAGAGACTAGTGAAAGGATTAAGGGAAAAAAGGGGAGAGAGAAGGAGGATCAAGTTAACAGTGGATGAAGTTGGCAGTGTGTGATATGAGTATCTGAGGTGCCAGATAGAGATGTCTTCGTGGGAGCCGGAGGGCACAACTTTGATCTCAGAAAGAGGTCAGGCCTAAAGATATGGACTCATAAAGAATGTTTGTTGCCCAAATGCTATGAGAAGTTCCTTTAGAATCACATTTAGGGGGACCTATTCAAATTTCCAACTCTTTAAATCCTGCTTTTCCTAAAATTTGTCCATGGTTTCCAGTGCAAATACTACTGAGGGTTAGGCTATGGATTTAAGGATGTATTATCACATATAGTTTCTTAAGAAAAAATCAGTTCCACTGATTTTTTATAGCAAAAGTGCTCCCTCAAGCCCCAAGCAATCAATTTGCAAAGGCACTAGATGAGTAATAAAAGAAGACCTGTTAGGATGGTTAGCTTTACCCAATTCATTACTACTACTGAAAAAAGAATGCAGGAAGTTGGCACATAAATAGTATTCTTGTGGCATCATCTTCAAAGACCACAGTGGAATACAACAATTGAAAAACAATAGGATTATGGTCTTTTTGACTTCAATTATGTTATAAATATATACGGCATTAAAAGAAGTGTATTAGCAAAATCACCACCCAGCTTTTCACTCTATTACATAATACAGTGGTAAGCTCTAAGCCACAATTTTAAATAAAACAAAGCCATATTAAATTACTTTCTCCTACCCTCTCCATAGGTCAATTAAACACTATTTCTTAAAATAGAATAGAATTCAAGCTATCTAAAAATATCAATGACTCAAGATAATTTTATAAATAGAAACCCCTTAATGGGTTTACCTGTTTAATTTTATTGTAACATGTTTTTCCAAGTACATCACCTAGTTCAGCACTATGGCAATTAGATGTTTAATAAATACATATAACTGCAATCATTCGAAAATGAGAATATCGAAGGTTTAGGAAAAAATTATTAAGAAGTGGTTAAAATGGGAAATTTTATGTTGTATACGCATTACCACAATAACAACTTTTAAAAAAGACTACATATGCACATATGTAACTAAAAACATAAAAAATAAATGGGAAAAATTAACAAACAAAATAACAACAAAATTTAATAGAAACTTGAAACTAATAGGTTTATCCAAAAAACAAGACTTACAAATGACTGGCATTAGCTAGTTCAGGCACTCTGTGCTTCCCAGACTTTCGTGTATCTCACCTGGAGAACCTGCTTAAAAAGCAGATACTCAGACTCCTGCCCAACCATCCACCAATTAGAATTCAGGTACAAAGTAGATACTTAAAATCTATATTTTTAACAAGGTTCCCCAGGATAACTCTAATGCATTAGCCCAAAGGCCACACTTAGAGAAATATTACAGTTTAGTATAGATGGAAATCAACCTGACATTTCTCTATTAACCAACAGTACCGTTCCCTGGCTAAATTATTTCAATAAAGTCTGAAAGCCAGAGATAACTACTTAACTGTGGAAAGAATTGCAAACACTCAGCAGATTACATATTTTTGAAAATTGTTCTTCTTATAATGACAGCCCACTAGAATCAATAAGATTGATAAAATTATGGCAAAATAAAACCACAGTAGGTAGCAGTTTATACAACCACACAGGAACAATTTAATAAGTCTTTACCTAAAACATTTATTTTATCAAGGACAGATGATAAAATTTATGACTGTGAAATTCTAATGAAAATCTGCACTGCTCATTGGCATTTACAATGAAAAGCACCACCAGAGATCGACAAGTTCTATCAAGAATTTTAAAATATAAAGCCTGATGTTTCCACAAACATGGAAATGACATTGATCTTTCTTTCATGAGTTAGTGAAACTGAGTAATACATTTAAGGGGCCTCAGAATCTGAGAACATCAAAAGGATTAGAGTATTCTTTGAATCAACTCTGATACAAATCTACATAGACTGGGCCAAGGTTTGTCAAACTAGATCTAAGACATGGTTTGTCAAGGTGTTATGGAGACTTAAAAGCTGGCAAAGACTCATCTATGTGACCAGTATTGACAAAGATGTCAGTGTTACTGGTGGAATCATAAAATGGTACAGCCACTGTGGAAATCAGATTGGCAGTTCCTCAGAAAGTTGAACACAGAATTACCATTATGACTCAGCAATCCCACACCTAAGTACATACTCTAAAGATTGAAAGCAGGGAATATAACAGATATTTGTACACTAATGTTCATAGTAGCATGATTCACAATGGTGAAAATGTGGAAACAACCCAAATGCTGATAAATGGATAAACAAAATGTGATATATACATACATATACACATATATATAATGGAATATTATTCGGCCATGAAAAATAATGAAGTTCTGAAACATTCTATAACATGGCTGAACCTTGTAAAGACATCAGGTCGAGTGAAGTAAGTCAGACACAGAAGGAGAATATTACATGATTTCACTTATATAAAACACCTACAATAAGAAAATACAGAGTGAAAAAGTAGACTAAAGGTTATCAGGGGCTGGAGGTAGAGAGAGTGGGGAATGGTGAGTTATTGCTTAATTAGTACAGAGTTTCTGTTGTGGGTGATGAAAAAGTTTTGGTAATGGAAGCATAATATTGTGAGCATGATTAATAACACTGAACTATAAACAAGAAAGTAGTTAAAATGGGAAATTTTGTGGGTTATATCTTACCACAATAAAAATATTTTTAAAAAACTAGGAACCAGAAAAAGATTTTATATGTTCTATATCCAAAGGATTGAATTCTAAGATATTAATTTCTTGTTTAGCAAATTTAATCAGCAGTTTAAATATTGAATATAGTAATTATGTTTGGAAAAGTGGGAATTGAGGAAAGAACATAAAAGAGAGGGAAAAGAAGTGTTGGCCAAAATGATTAAAAGAAAAACAAAAAGGGAGAGGGAATATGACAGCTGGTCATCATGATAAATACTGAGATTTTCCCCCAAATTTTTAAAGCACAAGAGGCACCTATCTAAAGTAGCTCAATGGCTTTGCTTAACTTTCTTACCTTCTGAGGCTTTCTTTTTTCTCTTCACGTGATAAACAGCTGTCCAAGTGTTTATTAATGTAATTTTCTGGAATATTAACCCCGCAAACAGGACAATCCACTGTGTTTTTTTTAAAAAAAAAGAGAAAAAGAGACTTTATTATTCACAGAATGGGCAAAAATAAGATAATCTGGCATCACTCAGCAAATAAGATGAAAAATAGAATCCCAACCTTGACGTGTTACAAAAGCAGAAGGGAAAAAGAATGATCCATTGTGAGAGGAGTGAAAAAGACTGTTTACTGGGTAAAGGCTAAATTGTGTGAAGTCACACAATTAAAATCCAGAGCCTAGAGGAAAAGACTGCAAATAAATTTGGAATTTCATTAACTGGAAAATGCTTTGGTTAAATCTTTTCTACCAAGATGTGACCAGTCTATAAATCTAATCTTAAATTTTCCTCTAAGCCTAATTTTCCTAAATTTAGCACAGAAGTAATACCAACTTGAGTAAAACATACCTGGTGAGGGTGGGAGGGGGAAAGGAATGAAGGCAGCTAGATTAAAGCCTTTATTGGTCTGGGTCAACTATTGTTCAAGTTTGTCAATGGTTACAAATTCATTAACTTAGTTCTCATTTGTAATGGCAAATGTACTGATAAGGAAATGCAACAGTTTTCAAACTGTTTCATGGCGTTGTAGGGATCCGTCCGTACAGGTGTCTCAGGGCCTAAACGGCCCCATGGATGACAGGCAGTGGCTAAGGAGGAGGTCAGGTTGAGCAGTGCAATCTCCAGGTCCTCCATCCCTACTTTAATGGAGCAGGTCCAATTTCATCTATTTTATATGTTGTGGTTCATTGTTAAGATTTCATCTGAAAAAGGGTTCTGTTAGGGGGAAAAAGTTAACTGTCAAGGGAGATACACTACTGTTAAGAACTGTCAAATGATGAAAAGAATGACGAAGAATGAGCTGTGCTGGGAAATGTAAGTAAAATTTATATATCCTTATGAAATATAATCACTTGAGCACTAACAAACTAATTTAAATCTAAGTTTAATAAACACTTAAAAGCCCTGTACTAGGTATAGTATGGGAATAACAAAGGTATCTAAAACATAGACTCTGCCTGAAAGCTGTTTTGAACTTCAATAGCAAGAAAAGTCACAGAAACAAAAGTTTAAACAAACTGACACATTCATTAAACAATTAAGCAAATTATATTAAAAACTGTCCAGAAAACAAGTATTACCGAACTTGAGTGATGTGAGAAATCAACGTTGTCTAACATAATCAAAGAATAGTTAAGATCTGGATAGTCAAAGATGTAGAACAGAGATCAGCAAACATTTTCAGTAAAGGGCCAATATTTTAGGCTTTGTGGGGTCAACTACTCGGTTGTGCTGCTGTCTGAAAGCAGCCACAGACAATAATTAAAGAAATGAACATGACTGTGTTCCAGTAAACTTCTAATTACAAAAATAGATGGCAAGCAAGATGTGGTCCACAGGTCACAGTTTGCCAATCCTTGGTGTAGAACAAAAGCATTCCAGCAATTTAAACTGCTTAATCAAAGACCTGGAGATAGCTAAGAGTAGGGTATATTAGAAAAACAATGGGGCAATCAGCTTGGCTAGAGGAGAAGTGGTTTTGAGAGGGAGAAGTGACAAGGCCAGACAGGAAAGGTAGGATTCATATTATCAAAAGCTTTAAATGCCAGGCAGAACAGCTAGAATTTTATTCAACATACACTGGAGGCATTCAAGCAGTGGTAAAATAAGACAAAAACAGCTCTTTAACATTAAATTGGAATTGATACGCAGGACTGGGGCGGGGAGAGGATTCAAAGTTGACAAACAGAAAACTAATGCAATACTCCAAGTGTTAACTAATTAAAATTGCCTCATTTTTACAGTAATCACCTTGAATTCCTATTCTATGGGAGAGAAAGAGAATAAACCCACCTCAAACAATGCCTATGTCAATCTCTGGAATTGTAGTGAGGTGAACTCTGACTTGCCCTTTCTCATTCCCTCCCCTTCAAAAATGCCTCCTATTTATTCTATTATCATATGGCATGAGATTTCCATCAAGTAAGAAAATACACATAGGAAAATATTTTCCTACCTTTAGTAATTTGTTTTGAAGTGGATGTAGAGGGTGCCCCAGGAACATTTGTATCCGAAGCCAACTTTTCTAGAGAAGGTTTCTCTTTGGTCTCGGCAAAAGTGCTTGCCTCTTTTTGAGGGCTGAATTTGCTTTTATTTTCTTTTGTCAACAAATCTGATGTAGAATCACCAATTTCTCTGATCAAGAAATTGTCCATTAACCTGCTCCCCTGCTTCAGAGAATGTCTGAAGGCAACAGGATTATGCACTTTGACAGCAAGGTTCCTTGAAGAGGAGGAAGCAGGAGATATAGGTGGTGATTCTAAGGCAAACTGCAACAGATGATTCCTTGAAACACAAAAAACACAACAGAAAATTAAGAAATCAAATTATGTATAAGTTAACTGACATAAGTTGTTTTCCTAATTAATACTTGTTTCTATGAAATAAAGAACTTACTAATTGACAACCAAACCAAAGAGTTTCTTCTAGAATAAATTCTAAAGCAATAAATCTGAAATTAAAAAGCAATTAATCTACAGGAGAAAACTGAGGTACTTCAGGTTCTGGTCACAGAAAACAGCTATTGTTAGACTTACCCGACCAACCATAAATAACTTTAAAATCAGGACAAAATATATAACACAACTATTTGTAGGTATTGGTTTATAATCAACACAAGGTTGCAATTATTGAGAGAAAAGAGGTACATGAGGTGACTTAGAGTTCATTTAAGTTTTTCACCTAAAAGTATTTTTGGGACTTGGACACAGAACTAAATGAAGCCCAAGGAAAAGGAAACAACAATCTCACTGGTTAGAAGGAACAGATATCAGAGTTCTGGGCAAAGGTGACTGGAATTGGGGGTACAGGCTGTGGAAGAGGAGGTAGCCATAGAAAAGGAACCCCAGAAGCCTACTTAGAAATTTCTATTGATTCCTGATCATCTCCAGGGCTGCACATGCATGAGACAAAATTGCAGGAAGCCTGGTAAGTAAAAGCTACTGGGAGACAGAGTAGAGGAAAGTTGTTGAAGTTGAGCCCAGCCAAAGCTGAGAGACCTTGGTGAAGATCCCAATTCAGTTGAGACCCCACAAAGACCACTCTTACCACACCTTAGGAAGAAGGACCACACTCTAGAAATAAAAATAAAAAAAATAAAAAACTGAAATAGACCCAACCTAACAAAACACTAAACCAGTCCATGACAGAATAAAGAGCTTTTCAGACTGCCAGAAAAGAAGTCAATATCCTTCAAAGAAAGATAATTCATAGCCTCTACAACATTTCATCCATAATGTTCAACACACAATTAAAAATTATTAGAGATGCAAATTAGCAAGAAAAAATAGTCACCAATCAATAGATAGAATAGTCAATAGAAGCAGACCCAGAGGTGATTAAAGAGTGATATTAGCAGATAAGGACTTCAAAATAACTATGATAAATTAAAAAAAAAAAAAAAAAAAAAAAAAAAAGAAAAAGAAAATATGGACAAATGGATAAAAAGATAGATTTTAATTTTCTCTTAAAATACACTATTAAAAAAAGAATCAAATGAACATTCAAGAATTGCAAAATACCATATGTAAAATCAAAAGCTCATTGGATGGATGTAAAAGCAAAGAGAAGGGAGAATTATAAAACTCGAGGCAGGTCATGGTAAAAGTACTAACATATGACACACTGTATTATGTTAAAGGTGTATTTTGCAATTTCTTAGATAATCACTGAAAAAAATGACAGTAAAATGTATAATGCAAAAACTAACAAACTAGATAGAATAATAAAAATACTTCGTTATGCCATAAAAGGGGAGGAGCAGGAAAGGAAGAAATAAAAGACAAACAGAAAATAAAGATCAAGATGGTAAACTATAAACACATTAAATGTAATGGATTAAACACCCCAATTAAAAGACAAAGATTGTTAGACTAGACTAACAAAACGCAACTATATGCTGTTTAAAAAGAAACACATTTTAAATATAAATACCCAGCTATATATTTCAGTACAGGTAACTGTATTCACAATGTCATGCTACTATCACTACCATGCATTACCAAAATATTTCTATCATTCCAAATAGGAACCCTGTACATTACAAGCCTTAACTTCCCACACCCTATCCCCACCCCATGCCCTGGAAACATAATATTCCAGATTCTGACTCTATGAGTTTGCTTATTCTAAATGTTTGAAATCAATGACACTGTGCAATATTTGTCCTTTTGTGTCTGGCTTATTTCACTCAACACGATGTCTGCAAGGTTTATCAATGTTGTAGCTTTATCAGGACTTCATTCCTTTTTATGGATGAATAATATTCCATCATATGTATACACCACATTCTGTTTGTTTATCAGTTGATGGACAATTGGGCTGCTTCCATCTTTTAGCAATTATGAATAATGTCGCTGTGTACATCAGTGTACAAATATCTGTTTGAGATCCTGCCTTTAATCCTTTGGGTATATACCAAGCAATGGGACTGCTGGGTCATATGGTAGTTCTAGCCTTAGCTTTCAGAGGAACCACCAAACTGTCTCCCACAGTGGCTCTACCATTTTACATTACCACCAGCAATGAATGTATGTTCCTATTTCTCTGCATCCTATTCAACAGTTGTAATTTTCCATTTGTTTAATAGTAGCCATTCTGATGGTGGATTAGAAAGACATGAGATTCTCTTCTCTCTCAGAAAAAATAGCTAGAGGACAGACTATTTCTGGGGTTTAGGACACCAGAGGAAGACAGAACACCAAACAGAAGAGAGAGGGGCACAGGAAAAAAATTTGACAGATAGACCATGAGTAGAAATTGCAGCTGCAACCACGGCTCCCTTTCCCCCACCCTAAGAGCAGACAATTTTGAATTTTCCAGATTTAGGCCGGTGGCTACAGACAGAGGGGGATGCAGGGAACCACCTCCCCAGGAAATGGGAGAGAGAGGGATGCAGTCTAAGGCTAATTCAGCTTTTGGCCAACAAATTTGGTCTGCTGTATCCCATGAGCCCTTCCAGGCCAGGAGGGGCCATGCCATTATTTACCTTGAGAGCTGGCACAGAACTAAAGAGATCTACCCCTCTCAATTACCGTCCCTACTGACTGGCACTGGTTGTTGAGGACACAGAGAGAAGTGGAATTATTTCCACCCAGGAAAGGGAGGGGACTGATGGAGAACAGCTTTGAGAAAGTCTGAATTGCAAGGCTCTGACTAGCCTCCAGGAAGGATTCTCTGTCACATAATTGTCCTCAGTGTTGCAGCAAACACACTCCAACCAGGCTTTGAACTGAGAGAGCAACCAAAGAGCGCCAACTACTGGCAGACCAAGGAAGTGAATGTGAGGAAATTAAAAGTAAATAAGTAAGATGGAAGTGGATGTGGCTCAAGCAGTTGGGCACCCACCTACCACATGGGAGGTCCCAGGTTTAGTTCCCAGTGCCTCCTAAAGAAGACAATCAAGACAGCGAGCTAATGTGACAGGCTAGAGCAGCGAGCTGACACAACGAGATGACACAACAAAGAGACACAACGAGGAAACATGAGAGACACAACAAGGGGGAGCGGGGGTCGCTCAAGCCATTCGGTGCCTCCTTTCCACATGGGAGGCCCTGGTTTGGTTCCCAGTGCCTCCTAAAAAGAAAAGAAGAGCACACAACGAACGGACACAGAGAGCAGAGAGCAAGCACAAATAACGAGGGTGGGGGGAAGAAATAAATAAATAAAATAAACCTTAAAAAAAAAAAAAAAAGGTAAAGAAGTAAGAGAGGCTTTTTCCAGCCTTTACAGCCTCCCTCCCCAAGGTCCTTAGAAGCAGGTCTGCAACCTGTTACTATGTCCAGGGCCTAGATTTGAGCAACTAACAGGGACAATCCTAAAGACCTAGAACAGGATGAACCAAGAGTCAAAGAATGGCAGTAATACACAGCCTCCCGCCACTAAATCCCTAACCAAGAGAGAGAAATTGAGCATCAGAGTAAACTTACCATGATAATTAGATGCCTAGACATCAGCAAAAAATTGGAAGCCATACTAAGAAAATGGAAGACATGTCCCAAGCAAAGGAATATATCAAAGCTTCAGACAAGACACAGGATTTGAGCCATCTAATCAATGAGATACATACAAAGCTGAAAGACAATATGGGTAAAGAGATAAAGGACATCAAGAAGACAATAAGCAAGCACAAAGATGAATTTGAAAACTCGAATAGAAAAATAACAGAGAGCATGGGAATGAAAGACACAATAGGCGAGATCAAAAACACATTAGAGGAATACAAACACAGACTTGAAATGATAGAAGAAAGGATAAGGGATACAGAAGACAGAACAGCTGAAAGTGAAAAGAGAGAAGAGCAGAGAGAGAAAAGAATGGAAAAAAATGAGCAGGGACTCAGGGAGTTGCATGATAACATGAAGCACAACAACATAAATGTTATGGGAGTTCCAGAAGGAGAAGAGAAGGGAAAATGGGCAGAAAGAGTATTTGAGGAAATAATGGCTGAAATTTTCCCACCTTTCATGAAAGAAATGAATTTACATGTCCATGTACAATGAGATATAATTTCATACTATTAGAATGGCCACTATTAAAAAGACAGAGAACTACAAGTGTTGGAGAGGATAGGAAGAGATAGCAACACTTATTCACTGTTGGTAGGAATGTAGAATGGTAAAGCCACTGTAGAGGACTATTCGGTAGTCCCTAAAGAAGTTGAATATAGATTTGCCACGTGACCTGACAATACTACAACTAGGTATATACTTAGAAAAACTGAGAGCAATGACACAAACAGACATCTGCACACCGATGTTGATAGTGGCGCTATTCACGATTACAAAGATGGAAACAACCCAGGTGTCCATCAACCAATGAATGGATAAACAAACTGTGGTGTATACACACAATGGACTATTATGCAGCTGTAAGAAAAAATGAAGTCATAAAGCAAATGACAACATGAATGAACCTGGAGGACATTATGTTGAGTGAAGCAAGCAAGGCACAAAAGGATAAATACTGTATGATTGTGCTACTATGAACTAAATATATTGTGTAATCTCATGGAGTTAATAACTTGAATATGGGTCACCAGAAAATAGTATGGGATTAGGGAATGGAAAGCTGAGGGTTAACTTGTACAGAATTGGTAAAAAGGATGTGTGTTAATCTTAGGAAATGAAAAGATGAAAGCATAACATAATGTTTGTAACTATCAGTAATATTATATGGATATGACAGTGTTTGAAAGGGAAAGTCTAAGGTCATATATATTGCTAAAATGAAAGCTAAAACATGTAACATGGAACTGTATAGCATAGTAACACCTCATGTGAAATATGAATATGGGTAAAATTGCATATATGACTGTTTTTCTTTGAAACTGAACAAATATATGTTACTACAAGACCTTAATATTAGACAAAAAACAAACAAACATTATGCTAAGTGAAAGAAACTAGACACAAAGTACTACATATTGTATGATTCCATTTACATAAAATGTAAATACAAATCTACTTATAAAGATGGGATTAGATTAGTGGTTATGTAGGGCTGGGAAAGGATATAGGGATTGAGAAGAGACTGCTAAGGGGTGTGGAGTTTTTCTTTTGGAAGTAATGAAATTGTTCTAAAATTTTTTTGTGGTGATGAATGCTCAACATTGTGATTATATTAAAAGCCATTGATTGTACACTTTGGATAGATTGTATGGTATGTGAATATAGCTTAATAAAATTGCTTTTAAAAAAATAAATAAATGTGCAAGAAGAGCCAGAAATAGCAGCTATGAATGGTAATAAAGAGGTTGAGATTGAGAGGTGAAGAATTTTCTTGTTTGTCTATTATTATTATTATTGAAGTAAAATGCTCTAATAATGATTGAAGTGATGAATGCACAACTATGTGATTATACCAAATACCACTGATTGTACACTTTCAATGAATTATACGCTTTATTAATATGTTCCAATAAAATTGATTTGCTTAAAAAAAAACAAAAAACAGCACAAACATAAAAAAAAAAGGCATTCAACAAAATCCAGCATCCTTTTCTTGATAAAAACACTAATACAGACAGGAATAGAAGGAAAATTTCTCAATATGATAAAGAGCATATATTAAAAGCCCATAGCCAATAATGCACTCAAGGGGGAATGTTGAACTCTTTCTCTCTAAGATCAGGAAGAAGACAAGGATGCCCACTGTCACCATTGTTATTCAATATTGTGCTAGAAGTTCTAGCTAGAACAATTAGACAAGAAAAAAAAAACAAAAGGCATCCAAATAGGAAAAGAGGAAGTAAAACTCTCTTATTTGTAGATGACACGATCCTATATGTAGACAATTCTGAAATGTCTACGACAAAGCTACCTGAGCTAATAAACGAATTCAGCAAAGTGGCAGGATATAAGATCCACATGCAAAAAACAGTAATATTTCTGTACACTAGTATTGAACAATCTGAGGAGGAAATCAGGAAAAAATTCCATTTACAATAGCAACAAAAAGAATCAAATACCTAGGGATCAATTTAACCAAAGAAATACAGTACCTATATTCAAAAAGCTACAAAACAATGCTAAAAGAAATCAAAAAAGACCTAAACAAATGGAACGTCATTCCATGTTCATGGAATGGAAGACTAAATATTGTGAAGATGTCAATCCAACCCAAACTGATTTATAGATTCAATGCAATACCAATCGAAATTCCAACAGCCTACTTCACAGAAAAGAAAAGGTAATTACCAAATTTATTTGGAAGGAAAAGAGCACCCAAATAGGCAAAAGCATTCTAAATAAAGAAGAGCGATATGAGAAGACTTTCACTGCCTGGCCCTGAAACATATTACAAAGCTACAGTGGTCAAAACAATATGGTATTGGCATAAAGATAACACATCAATCAGTGGAATAGACTTCAGAGTCCAGAAATAAACCCTCATCTCTATAGCCAACTGGTTTTTGAGAAACCTACCAAGTCCATATTAACAAGGCAAAACAATCTCTTCAATAAATGGTGCTGGGAGAACTGGATATAACCAAAAGAACAAAAGAAGGGGAGCAGAAGTAGCTCAAGCGGTTGAGGGCCTGCTTCCCATGTACAATGTCCCAGGTTCGATGCCCAGTATCTCCTAAAAACAAAACAAACAAACAAACAAACAAAAACCCCAACTCTCATAGCAGAGCAGATGTAGCTCAGTTGTTGAGCACCTGCTTCCCACGCACAAGGTCCTTGGTTCAATCCTAGGTATCTCCTAAAAAACAAAAACAAACAAACAAAAAAAAACATAAAAAGAGTACCCCTATCTCACTCCCTTTACAAAAATGAACTCAAAATGGATCTAAGACCTAAATATAAAAGCCAGGACCATAAAGCTACTAAAAGAAAACGTAGGGAAACATCTTCAAGATCTTGTGGCAGGTAGTGGTTTCTGGGATCTTAAACCCAAACAGAGCATGAGCAACAAAAGAAAAAAATAAACGGGGCATCCTCAAAATTAAACACTTTTGCACCTCAAAGGACTTTGTTAAGAGTGAAAAAGCAGCCGACTCAATGAATGGGAGGAAATATTTGAAAATCACATATCAGATAAGGGTTTAATATCCATGATATATAAAGAGATGCTACAACTTAACAATAAAAACACAAATGACCTTATTAAAAAATGGGCAGAAGACTTGAATAGACATTTGTCCAAAGAAGAAATACAAATGGTGGGAAAAAACACATGAAAAAATGTTCAACATCACAGGCAATTTGGGAAATGCAAATCAAAGCTAAAATGAGATATCATTTCACACCTATTAGAATGGCCACTATTAAAAGTCAGAAAACTACAAGTGTTGGAAAGGATGTGGAGAGATAGGAACACTTATTCACTGTTGGTGGGAATGAACAGCCACTATGGAGGACTGTTTGGCAGTTCCTAAAGAAGTTGAATATAGATTTGCCACATCAACTGGCAATACCACTCCTAGGTATATACCCAGAAGAACTGATAGCAGTGACACGAACAGAAATCTGCACAATGATGTTCACAGCAGTGTTATTCACGACTGCCAAAAAGACAAATACGGTATGAATGTGCTACGACGAACTAAATATATTGTATAATCTCATGGAGTTAATAACTTGAATATGGGTCATGAGAAAATAGAAGGAGATTAGAGAATGGAAGCTAAGGGTTAAGTTGTGCAGAATTGGTAAAAAGGATGCGTGTTAATCTTTGGAAATGAATAGAAAAGGTGAAAGCACAACATAATGTTTGTAACTAGCAGTGATATTATATGGGTATGACAGTGTTTGAAAGAGAAAGTCTAAGGCCATGTATCTTCCTAAAAGGAAAGCTAAAAAATATAACATGGAACTGTATAGCATAGTAAAAACTCATGGGAAATACAAATATGGGTAATATTGCATATATAAGACCATTTTTCTTTGAAACTGAATATATGTTAATACTATAAGATGTTAATATCAGACAAAAAAATTATGCTAAATGAAAGAAACCAGACACAAAGTACTACATATTGTATGGTTCCATTTATATAAAATGTAAATATAAATCCATTTATAAAGATGGGATTAGATTAGTGGTTATGTAGGGCTGGTAAAGGATAGAGGGATTGAGAGGTAACTGCTAAGGGGTGTGGAGTTTTTCTTTTAGAAGTAATGAAATTATTCTAAAATATTTTGTGGTAATGAATGCACAAATTGTGATTATACTAAAAGCCATTGATGGTACACTTCGGATAGATCACATTGTACGTGAATATATCTCAATAAAACTTTAAAAAAAAGAAACATAAAAAAAAATAGTAGCCATTCTAGTGGGTGTGAAATGGTATCTCAATGTGGTTTTGATTTGCATTTCCCTGATGGCTAATGATGTTGAGCATCTTTTCATGCGCTTTTTGGCCATTTATATATCTTCTTTGGAGATGTCTATTCAAGTCTTTTGCCCATTCTTTAATTGGGTTGTCTTTTTGTAGTTAAATTGAAGGATTTCTTCATATATTCTAGATATTAAAACTTTATTGGATATGTAGTGTCCAAATATTTTCTCCTATTCTGTATGTTGGTTTACTTTCAAAATAAAGTACTTTGAGGTACAAGAGTTTTTAATTTTGGTAAGGTTCCATTTATATTGTTTTTCTTTTGTTGTTTGTGCTTTGGGTGTAAAGTCAAAAAACCATTGCCTAACACAAGATCCTGAGGATGCTTTCTTATGTTTTCTTCTAGGGGTTTAATAGTTCTGGCTCTTATATTTAGGTCTTTGATCCATTTTGAGCTGATTTTTGTATCGGGTGGGAGGTAGAGGTTCTCCTTCATTTTTTGCAAATGAAGACCCAATTGAGTGGTCTTTGTCCCCTTGTCAAAAATCAGTTTGCCATAAAAATAAGGGTTGATTTCTGAGCTCTTAATTCAATTCCATTGGTCTATATGTCTGTCCTTGTGCCAGTACCATCCTCTCTTGATTACTGTAGCTTTGTAATAAGTTTTGTGATAGGGAGGTGTGAGTCATTTAACTTGATTCTTCTTTTTCAAGGTGGCTTTAGCTCTTTGCGGCCCCTTACCATTCCATATAAATTTGATGACTGACTTTTCCATTTCTGCAAAGAAGGTTCTTGGAATTTTTATTGGGACTGAATTGAATCTATAAATTGCTTTGTGTATGATTAAATATTTAGTCTTCCAATCCATGAATGCAGAATGTCCCATTTTTTTAGGTCTTCTTCAATTTCTTTTAGCAATGTTTTATAGTTTTCTGTGTACAAGTCCTACATTCTTGGTTAGATTTATTCCTAGATTGCTGGTTCTTTTAGTTGCTGTTTTAGTTTACTAAAAGTTGCTGGGAGCAATATATCAAAAATGAGTTGGCTCCTACAATGGGATTTATTAGGTTAAAAGCCTAGGCAAGGCAGGGGAAAATGTACAAATCAAGGCATCAGGAGAAGCTCTCTCCCCGAAGGTCAGCAGCTGGCGATCCTGGACTACTGCCTCATGGCAAGGCACAATGGTGGCTGTGTTGGTCTCTGCCTGCTCCTTCAGGCTTGTATTCACCCCAAGCTCAGTTGTGGGCGATCTGGCACGTGGGGGTGTCCACTTGTCTCTCCCCTCTCCTCTGGGCCTCACTGCTAGTTCTCCTTCAGGCTGCTCCATCTGTGGTTTTTCTCTCTTCCCGGCTTTGTTGATTTCAATCTCTGGAGGCTTCTGTCTCTTTGGCTATATTCCTGCATCTGTGTCTTTTATTCTTCAGTTTATAAAAGACTCCAGTAAGAGGATTAAGACCCACACTGATTCCTGCAACCTAATCAAAGGCCCTTAACTGAGCTAATCTAACCAAAGATTCACAATAGGTTCAATTTTAGAACATAATTTTCTGGAGTCTACATAAAAAACTCAAACCAACATAGTTCCTATTGTGAATGGATTTCTTTTTCTTGATTACTTCTTTCAATTGTTCATTATGAATAGAAACATTACTGATTTTTGGGTGTTGATCTTGTAACCTGCCATTAATTTATAAGTTCTAGGAATTTTGTTGTAGATTTTTCAGTATTTTCTGTATATAGGTTCATGTCATCTGCAAACAGGGAAAGTTTTACCTCTTCCTTTCCAATCTGGATGCCTTTTCTTTCTTTTTCTTTATAAGTGCTCTGGCAAAAACTTCCAGTTCAATGTTGAGTAACAGTGGTGAGAGTGGGCATCCTTGTCTAGTTTCTGATTTTAGAGGGAAAGCTTTCAGTCTTTCACCATTAGGAGGAATGTTAGCTGTGGGTTTTTCAAATATGCCTGTATTAGTCAGCCAAAGGGGTGCTGATGCAAAATACCAGAAATCTGTTGGTCTTTATAAAAGGTATTTATTTGGGGTAGAAGCTTACAGTTACCAGGCCATAAAGCATAAGTTTCTTCCTTCACCAAAGTCTGTTGCCACGTGTTGGAGCAAGACAGCTGCTGATATTCGCCAGGGTTCAGGCTTCTTGGGTTCCTCTCTTCCCGGGGCTACATTTCTCTCTGGGCTCAGCTCCTCTGTTTCTTCCACAAGGTTAGCTGTAGACTATGAGGCTCTCTAGGCTTTGCCTCTCTCCACAAGGCCAGCTGTGAACTGTCAGGTGAATGGCTTGTCTCTTTTCCCAGGGCCTTCTCTCCTTGCTCATCAGAACTCCAACATCAAAACTACTACAACTCTGCCCTTTGCCATGTCTTTTTATGGTTGAGACCTCACCCACCAAGAGGTGGGGCTCAATGCCCTACTGACGTAGCCCAGTCAACATGCTAATCATAACTTAATCATGCCCAGATTAACAGACCAGTTACAAGCATGATCCAGTATCTGTTTTTGGAATTCATAACTATATCAAACTGCCAAACTGCTACAATGCCCTTTATCATGTTGAGATTTTTTATCAAGAAGTGGTACTCTATTTTGTCAAATGCCTTTTCTGCATCGAGATGATCATGTTGTTTCTTTCTATCATTCTGTTAATGTAGTGCATTATATTTATTTTCTTATGTTGAACCAACCTTGCATATCAGGGATAAATCCCACTTGATCATGGTGTATAATTCTTTTAATGGCTGTTGGATTTGGTTTGGTAGTATTTTGTTGAGGATTTTTTCATCTATATTCATAACAGATATTGGTCTATAGTTTCTTTTCTTGTGGTATCTTTATCTGGCTTTGGTATGGCAGTGATGTTGGCCTCGTAGAAGGAATTAGGCAGTGTTCTCTCCTTTTTCAATTTTTTGGAAGAGTTTGAGCAGAATTGGAGTTAACTCTTCTTGGAATGTTTAGTAGAATTCCCCTGTGAAGCCATCTGGTCCTGGGGTTTTCTTTGTTGGGAGATTTTTGAGTATTTATTCAATGTCTTTACTAGTAATTGGTTTTTTGAGCTCTTCTATTTCTTCTTGAGCCAATGTAGGTAGTTTGTGTGTTTCTAGGAATTTGTCCATTTCATCTAGGATATCTAATTTATTGGCATACAGTTGTTCATAGTATCCTCTTATAGTCCTTTTAGTTTCATCAGGATTGTTAATAATGTCCATCTTTACATTTATCATTTTAGTTATTTGTATCCTCTTTGTCAGTCTAGCTAAAGGTTTGTCAATTTTATTGATCTTAACAAAGCACCAACTTTGGGTTTTGTTGATTCTGTTTTTTGTTTGTTTTATATTTCATTTATCTCTACTCTAATCTTCATTTCCTTCCTTCCGCTCACTTTGTGTTTAGTTTTCTCTTCTTTTTCTAGTCCTTCCAGTTTTGAGGTTAGATCTCTGATTTGAGATCTTCCTTCTTTTTTAATGTAAGCATTTAGAGCAATAAATTTCCCTCCCAGCACTTTGCTGCATTCTATAAGTTTTGATATGTTGTATTTTCATTTTCATTTGCCTCAAGATATTTCCTAACTTCACTTCTTTTTTTTTTTTAAAGATTTATTTTTTATTTATTTATCCCCCCCTTGCTGCTTGTGCTGCTGTGTCCATTCGCTGCGTGTCTTCTCTGTGTCTGCTTATCTCCCCCTTGCTGTGAGGTCTTGCCGCATCAGCCCACGGCACCGCGCGAGCTGGCCTGCCCTCACAAGGAGGCGCCGGGAAGCGAACCCGGGGCCTCTCATATGGTAAACGGGTGTTCTGTCCATTGCGCCACACCCGCTTCCTGCCGTGAGGTTGCTGCATCAGCCCACCGCACCGCTCAGGCCGGCGTGCCCTCACAAGGAGGCCTCGGGACGCGAACCCGGGCCTCCCATATGGTAAACGGGGGCTCTATCCACTGAGCCACACCCGCTTCCC
>JAQZBX010050395.1:0-19675 GCA_029593785.1 Cabassous unicinctus | reverse complement strand
CTGCTGTTATATGTCTCCAGTGTATTTTTAATTTCATTTATTGTGCCTTTCATTCCCATAAGATCTGCTATTTTTCTAAGTATGCTTTCAAATTCTTCTTTGTGTTCACCCAGTGTCTTTTTAATATCCTTTTTCTCTTTAGCCATCTCATTGAATTTATGAAGGAGATTTGTTTGAACATCTATGAATAGTTGTCTCAACTCCTTTATGTCATCTGGAGGCTTATCTTGTTCCTTTAACTGGACCATATTTTCCTGTTTCTTGGTATGGATTGTAATTTTTTGTTGGTGTCTTGACAACTGGCTTAGTAGGTGTATTTATTCTGGGCGTAGTTTCTCTCTTTAGTTTAGGGCTTTCTTGCCCTTTCTCTCTTGCTGGTTGTGTAGTAGGAGCCGAGAATGTCGTTGGTGCTGTAAGCTGTGGTGCTGAAGCTGCCTGCATTGCCCCAGGGACCGATGAAGCTTCTCCCACCTTTCTCCTCTGCCAGGGGTAGGGACAGAGCCAAAGCCATTTGTAATAATCCAAGTTGTGCAGGACAAGACTGTCTGTCGTTGCCCAGAGAGACTGATGAAGCTTCATGCCCCTTCCTCCCCTGCCTGGGGCAGAGATGGAGCTGTAGGTGTGGGCAACAATCTATGCCATTTCGGCCTAAAATGACTTCAGTTGCCCAGGTAGACTGACATAGCACCGTCTCCCCTCCTCCCCTACGAGGGGAGGGAATGGACCCTCTGGAGTGCCCAGCAATCTAATCCATGTAGGTGAAAGTACCTGCATTTGCCCTGAGAGGCTGAGGAAGTACTGTCCCTTCTGCCCTTTAGGGGGTGGGGATGAAATGACAGGTGCCCAACAGTTCAGTCCGTGTAGACCAAATTGCCTGCCGTTGCCCGGAGAGGCTCAGGAAACACCAGTCCCATCCTATCCTATTAGGGGGTGGGGGTGGATCCATAGGCTCCCAGCAGTTCAGTCCCTGTAGGCCAAAAGTACCTGCCATTGCCTGGAGAGGCTGAAGAAACACCATGCCCCTCCTATCTTATTAGGGCTAGGGGTGGATGCACAGGTACCCAACAGTCCAGTCCATGTAGGCTGAAAGTGCCTGCTGTTTCCTGAAAAGGCTGAGGAAACAGCCCTCTCCTCTCTTATTGGGGAGTGGTGATGGATTCACAGGTACCCACCAGTCTAGTCTGTGCAGGCCAAAAGTGCCTGCCATTGCCCCAAAAGGCTGAGGAAACACAGCTCCCCTCCTATCTTAGGGATGGGGATGGAATTACAGGTGTCTGACTGTTCAGTCTGTGTGGGCCAGAAGCACCTGTAGTTACCCAGAGAGGCTGGGGATACACAGCCCCCCTCTTGTCCTATCAGGGGTGGGGGTGGAGCCACAGGTGCCCAACAGTTGAGTTCATGCAGGCGAAAAGTGCCTGCAGTTGCCCAGGAAGACTGAAGAAACACAGTTCCTCTCCTATCGGGGTGTGGGAATGGAGGCTTAGGTGTCCAACCATCCAGTGTGTGCTGGCCAAAAGTGCCTGCAGTTACCTGGAGTGGCTGGCGCAGGTCTAGCCAGCTTCCTCCCTGCCAGAGGTGGGGCTGGAGCCTAGGTTAGAGCTGCAATCTAATCTGGGTGGAATCCATCACCGTGATTTTCAGTCAGCCCTGCTTCCCCTCATGTCAGAGTTAAAATAGTGGCTGCTGGCTTCTTTCCGACTTGGACAGGTTCAAACTAATCACTAGCTCAAGTCGGTGGCTAACTGTTTCTTCCTCCCCCATCTTTGGGAAATGGAGCTTCCAACTCCAGCCACAGAATAGCTCCCGAGGCGGCTTGTGCCGCCAGTGAAGGATGGGCACTGGCCCCCGTGGCATGGAGTGCTCTACTCTCACAGCTTGACTGCAGATGGGCAGTCTCCTCCTTCCATTCCTTTAAGGATGCTGCAGAATGCTCTTCTGGTCTCCTGGGCCCCCTAAACAGGTGCTTTAGATAGCTCTGGGTGATTATTAACTGCCCTGTAGGAAGAATTGACTCTTGGAGCCCCTTACGCTGCCACCATCTTGCCCCACCTTTCCCTCTAATGTATTTTTAATCTCATCATTATCTTTCTTTCCCATAAGGTTGTTACTTTTCCTTGCAGGCTTTTAAATCATCTTTATGCTCATCCAGTGTCTTCTTAATATCCTTTATCTCTTTAGTCATATTTCCCTTCAACTCCTTGAATTGATTTAGGAGATTTGTGAGATTATCATTGATTAGTTGTCTTAAATCCTGTGTCTCATTGGGATTTTGGTTTGTTCCTTTGGCTGGGCCATCTCTTCCTGTTTCCTAGTATGGCTTGTAATTTTTTGATGATGTCTAGGCATCTGAATATGTTGCTGAATTTACTCTGATAGTCACTTTCTCCTTCTTGCCTAGTGGCTTTTTTCCCAAGCTCTTCTTTGATTTTTGGTTCACCTTATTCTAAGTCTTCAAAATTGCCCAGACTGAGTTATCAAAATAGGGTCAGGGACTCACTAATGGGACGCAGACCAGTTCCAAGGGGACTGGGATGACAGGCTCCTAAAAGCAGTTTTTCTCCTTGCGGTTTCATGGCTGGCCAGCAGATGGTGCTCACCAATGACTCCACGGAGGTGTGTTTATCAGCCTCCACTTGCATGTGATTCTGGTCTGGCCAGAGCTGAGATTCCAAGAGGGCTGTGCTGGCCAAATTCACTGAAGGGAAACCACTCTTCCCCGCTCGGCTCTTCCCAGGGAGGCAGATATCTGTTCCCATCTCAGTTGACTGCAGTAAGTTGCGGGTTTTACCCAAGCTGTTCGCTTTAAGGATGGGGGATGGGTGCTGCTCTCGGCTGCTGCAGGGGTTTAGTAACTCACGGTTTTAGTTTTGCCTTCTCTCTGTTACACATCCTCCTAGAAGATGTGCAGCTTTGCAGATCCCCAAAGCAGCTCCTCATACAGCTTTTTGCCCTTCCTCTGCTGTTTTTGTGAGAGAGTTGAGCCCTGCCTACCTACTCCAATGCCATCTTCTTGGAAGGCCCTGCTTTGATCTAGTGTTTTTGGTGTTCTGTAGCTGAAGAGATTTCTCTGCACAGAAATGGCATGTTAGACAAGTATTTGCAGATTTTATTATACTAAAATGCCCTCTCAAAAGATCATGCCCATATCCTGATATCAAAGATGATACCTTTTTTCAATTAATTATTGTTCCTAATTTTTCTGTTTGATTGTTTATTACTATCCGTGAGATAATTTGATTGTTTCTATTACTTCTATTGGAGTATTTTCTTTAAGGACATTATTGTGATTTGTGAAAATGTCCCTGGCCACTATGATGGATATGGACAGGTTCTTGTATCTGTGATTCTACTCCCAAAGTGCCATAAACATCTGGAGGAGTCACAAATGCCTCTAAGATATATTGTAAATCCTCCTCTTCATTGGTCCTGTAATACATAGGCTTTTTATCTATAAACATTTCCATTTTTCTGAACTATTTTTTTAAATGCACGTGCGTTTAAATGTATTAGGTTATGGTGGCTATTGCAAATTAAAAGTTAGAAGATTTTATTGCTTTGGAACTTAGCATAATGATTGCCTTTCCTGAAATTGTACCCTAGATCAGGGGTTCTTTACCTTTTTTGTTCCATAGACCCCTTTGCCAGTCAGGTAAAAACCACGGACCCCTTACTAAGTCCACATTTTACTGTGTATTATTTAATAAATATAGCAAACCCATACCAACATGTCTCCACGGGAATAATATTTTTTTAAATTTCAATTCAAGTTCACAGACCTCTTGTTAAGAATCCCTGCCCTAGAGGTTATTTTTTGCTAATCGAGGCTATAAGTCTATATCTCAGGATGAGAAATACCAGAAAAATATTTTAAACATTAATTCAGCCAAAACATTTGCAAGCTAGGGAAACGGATGTGGCTCAAGTGATTGGGCTCCCATCTACCATATAGGAGGTCCAGGGTTTGATTCCTGGGGCCTCCTGGTGAAAGGCAAGCTGGCCCGAGCAGGGTGCTGGCCTGCACGGAGTGCTGGCCCGAGTGGAGAGCTGGCGCAGCAAGATGATACAACAAAAAAGAGACACAGAGACAGTAAGAGACGTAGCAGACCAGGGAGCTGAGGTGGCAAAAGAGACTGAGCACCTCTCTCCCACTCCAGAAGGTCCCAGGATCAGTTCCCAGTACCACCTAAAGAGAAGACAAGTAGACACAGAAGAACACAGAGAGCAGACAGCAAGTGCAAAAATACACGGGGCGGCGGGATAAATAAATCTTTAAAAAAAAAACATTTGCAAGCTACCATTATAGAAAAATATTATTTAGTACCTTGTTCTTAGTCCTTCAGAAGGTTTTATAATTATTTCATTAATTTTCAGCACCAATAGCATGTGAATATTAATATTTTATTGACTTGGTACAACTTGAGTAAGTCATATACTTGCTGCCTACTCTTCCTTGTTCCATTCATTTTTTTTTTAACCTTAAAATTATTATTGTTATAATATGTATATATAGAATATTCCCTTTTTCCATGAATCAGAGTTGCCAGAGCCTTACATTTCTAAGGGAGATTAGACAGCACAGTCTATTTAATTCCATAGTGTTGGAGGTAAAATCTGTCAGAATATAGGTAATGTATTAATTTTACTTTACGTTTAAAGACGATAAGAAGCTTTTTATCATTCTTGTCTGCCAACTCTATATCAATTGTTTTATTTATTATTGTAAATGCTTTTTTTTTTTTTAATATTTTAAAAGATGCTTAGATTACATAAATGTCACACAAAAATTACAGGGATTCCCATGTTCCCCACCTCCCATACCTCCCACAACCTTCCACATAAACATCCTTCATTAGTGTGGCATTGCATATCCTGCAATGGATATACACATCCTGGGGCTTTGCCACTAAGCATGGACCGTAGTTCACATTGTAGACCACACTCTCCCACACAGTTCTGCATGTTATATGCTGATGTAAAATGGCCTGTATCTGTCATTGTAACGTCACTCAGAATAATTCCCAAGTCCCGAAAAAGCCCGTGTATTACAACTGCTTTTCCCTCTTCCTGCCCTGAAAGCATCCAGTGGCCACTGGCTCCACATCAATGTTGTAATTTCTTCCATTGCTTGAATCAGAATATGTCTACAACAGAATACCAGTAAGTCTACTCTAGTCCATAGCTCTTGCCCCAATCCTGAGAAGTCTGGATGGTAATGTCCACTCCACCTCCAAGTGAGAGGGAGCTTATATCCCATGGATAAGATGGATGAGATTATCTTGCCTGCAGCTGCAGACTCTCCATTCCCTGGGATGGCCATGGTCCATCATCATCTCCCCACCAGGTGACTTGGGTGAGTCCATTGAGTTGTAGAGTAGGAGTTGCATGTGAATATTAATATTTTATTGACTTGGTACAACTTGAGTAAGTCATATACTTGCTGCCTATTCTTCCTTGTTCCATTCATTTTTAATTTTTTTTTTTTTTTAAAGGAGGTCCCAGGGATTGAACCCAGGATCTCATACACAGGAAGCAGGCACTCAACCACTGAGCTACATCCACTCTTCTTGTTACTAAATTTTTACTGCAAAAAACAGTGCTTTCTGAACTATTACCATCAGCAGTGCAGTATTTCCTCTGAAGTTCTCATATTTATTTCTCATAAGCAAGAGAAAAGAAACTTAGATTTTCAAATGTAATGTACTTTGCACAGCAATAAGTTAAAAATATGCTATCATTTGGTCCTCACAGAAACTTAAGGATTCAACTTATTCTGAAGAAATAGTCAAATGAAATCAATTAAAGGTAAGATAACACAATACTTACATTTGTATAACCGCTTATAGCTTGCAGCTTACAGTGTTTTTCAGTACATTATATGTAATTTAATCTTATTTCATCCTTATAATCAAGAAGTATTCATTTTGTCCTTTTAGAGAATGAGAAAAATGGTAGAGAAGTACAGGGAGTATAGTGTTTTGCCCATTTAATATTGAATTAGCAGAAATCATCATAGATGACACTAAACAATACTTTTATGTTTTTTTAAATTCTGTATGATATAAAAAACTATTGTACAGATGTAGTCAAAACTTTTTCTATACAATTACATAACTTTTTTTGAAGAAAGCTTCATGTGCTATACAAATATTAGTAAGTCAATATGTAAAATTCAGTTCTTCTAAAATATTCTTTAAGGTATTCTCAATGATATTTAATATATTTTTTTTAAAAATTGAAACGAATGCAGAATATGTGCTTTCCATCATTCCTTCAAGTAATTGTTTTCCCTTCTCAGGCTTAATAAAGAAAAAAAATTATGTTTGCTTGAGACCATGCAGGAATGGAAAAGTTAGCCTTCAGAACTAATATTACCAGCGTTTATGAGTAAAATGTCTATCTATCAGAGAAGTCAATGTGTGTGATTTGTGAGATTGTGCTTAAATGTTTCTGTTTCATAAATCTGATTCATGACTTTGATGATATTGCCCATATTGCTGAAATAATAATTCTTCAGAGAAAATATCCTGAAAATGATTTAACATAATACTTTCCCTTAAGATAAAATTTGTTGAGAATTTGAAAAGAAAAACAAGAAGTTAAGTCACTTTTTAAAAACTTCATATAATCTGAAATGCTTACGCAGCATTTTGGAAATGTATCTCTTTTAAGAAAATAGCTTATTAAATTGCAGTATGATGATTGTTATGGAATAAAGAAAAATTTTTCTTATGTGGTTAATTTGTATTAAATTCGTTTTAAATATTAAGTATACATCAAATAACTTATTGAAATGAAAAATCTTAATAGTTAATTTCTTGAGAAAAATTTGACCCTAGAGAATCTCTTTCACATAGAATCTAATATTTATAGTAAAAACCAGCAGGTGTCACTGTGATGACAGACTTTTTTTTTCCCCCTCTAGCTAAACAGTTTTGTGTAGATGGGTGCATACCATCTATGGGCAAAGATGTGTAAGAGATAAATTTAAGTTATGTAGCTAAACAAAAATATCAATATGTAGGAAAGTTTGTACAGTATCCCTGGAGCATTAGGGAGTGCTTTTGAGAATTGTATTTTTTCCTAACTTTCTTCATGTCTCAGAACCTACAGATTCTTTCATTATGTAATTGATGTAGCAGTTTTATTAGCAATAAAACTACAGTAAAAACTCCCTGGTAATTTTTTTTAACTTTATATTGACGTATAAAAAAGTACGCTTGTATAACCAAAACGTAATCAAGAAATAAACATTCCCAATAATGTTTTTATATATGCATTTTGAAATAAACTTGGTCCTTTCCTCCAGATTAAGTTTGAGTTATAATTTTTAAACTAATGTTTAGAGACATAAAAATACTGTAATTTGTGGGAAATAGATGCCAGGACATCCCCATCTCCCCCATCCCATCTAGTATGAAAGTCAAAGTAGAATTTAATAAACATTCACTCATTGCATCAGTGTGCTATGTCAGGATTATATTCTAAGAGAAATATTAATATAGTAATAAAAGCACTTCATCTTAAAGGAATTTATAATCTCTTTTTGTGCATGTAAAAATTAAATAGAAAAAGCTAGACCATAATATTACATAGTATCATAATATATCCAAGAGCATAATATCACCAAGCAAGCAGTATATGATTAAAATAAGTTATTCAAAGACCTGTCTTGAATTCCACGTAGAAGTTATCTATGTGAGTTGTGGTGATCAGGGAGTCATTCATAATAAAGATAAAATTTGAATTCAACAGGATTTAGACCATGAGAAGGATGGCTAAAGTATTTTTGGTTCCGTTTAGTTCCATATCCTTTTACAGAGCACCCATTCTGTTCAAGGCATTCTGTGTTCCTAAACACCAGGGGTAAAACGTGAATAAGGCTTGGTTTCTGCCCTTGTTTATCACCTGGCAAATTGAAACAATAATTTATAGACCTCTTTGATCTTGAAAACAGCCACAGATAAGATGAGATTGGAAAGCACCCTGGTTTGAAAGTCCTGCTTCTGTCACTAAGTTTACAGGACTCTAAACACATCCTTTGGACGATTTTCACATCCTTTCCTACTCTAATAGTTCGCACTTACTCTGTAGGTGAGGGGACTATTAGAGTAGGTGGCATTATGAAAATGTTACAGGAAGGTTATTCTGCAGACTCAGATGTGTGACTGATAGAGGAAATGACTGCCCTACATATGGATTTTTAAGAGTATAACTGAAATTAGCAGTTCCTAGTCTAGACAGGGCAGGAATGGAGGTGAAGATCTTTGTTTGGGAGCCTAGATTATGGGAATATATATCTCAATATATCCACATACTTTTTATGTGACTTATGACAATTGCTAGCACAGCTTCAGATTTAGGTACTCTTCTCTGTCGCCTCTTTATGTATACTGGTAATTGTTAGCCCAAGTGACTGAATCTTTGCTTTGGAAAACACCATCGCTATAAATCAGAAGAATCAACAAAGATGTTTAAGGGGTCTTCTCCACATTTTTAGGTCAATATTTTGCTTTTATATAATTGGTGAGAAAACACTATGGGTTTTTATTTAGCAGCTACCTCCTTTCAAGGGTTAGCCATTTCCTTTCCCAGAAGGCTGAAATTGCTCAAGGACAGTTTTATGCTCTTTTAGATCCCCTGCCTAGAATTTATGCTGACCATGTGTTAAAAAACTTCTTTCCATATAGTAAGTCTAATCATGTATTTGGGTAAGGAAGATTTGAATTGTCCTTGCTTTTTGCATTTTTGTTCTTCAGTGATTAAATATGAAGAAAACCATGAAGACTAGATGAATGTATTCCATTATTTTTACTGTAGGCCACCAGATTTTTAAAGAGTTTATTATCACAGAGTTTGTGATGTTTGCTATTTCTCCTAGGCAAGCTTTTAAGTTAAACTATATGCGACAAAAATAGAAACTTGAAATCTTACCTCTTTGGGAAAAAAACCACAATTATCCCTGTGAGGGATAGTCAACTAGTCAACTTGACTAGGTTGTGGTATCCAGTTGTTTGGGCAAACAAGCACCAGCCTGATTTGGTGCTGTAAGGTATTTCGTAGATTACATCTGTGCCTGATTGCACCTACAGTCAACAAAGGAGATTGCCCTCAGCAATGAGGGGGTCTCTCATCCAGTCAGTTGGTGGTCTTAAAGCCAGGATTTAGGATTTCAGAAGTCAGACAGAAGAATTTCTGCCTCTTCGTCAGCAGCCCGTTTTTCCTAGTGAATACAACTTCACCTTCATCGGAGTTTCCAGCTTGCAGGCTGCCCTACAGAGTTCAGACGTGCCAGATTTCAGAATCACCTTTTTCTAAGTTTCCAGCTTGCAGGCTGCGCTACGGAATTCACTGTTGCCAATCCCCACAGTTGTGTGAGCCACCTGTATATCCTGTAAGTTCATTTTCTTTAGAGAACCCCTATACCCACCCCCACCTCCAACTGACATAGATTTTTTCCCCCTAAAACTTCATTTAAGTCATCTGTTTGGAACTCAGAATGAAATGAATCTTTCGATAAGAACAATGAATGGTGCACATGGTGACTGGGCTCTTAGCTAGCCAGGACTATCATGTTGCAAAATATTATAGCACCAGTAATATTACGTAATGCTGTAGGCTAATAACCAACTGCTTTGTTTAAGGATTTTTTTTTTTTCTTTGAGAAATGTGTCCAGAATTTCAACTTGTGGGATTTGGAGTGTGCCCTTCCTTGCTGCAGCTCTGAAAGTAAGGTTGGCAGGCATTGTTGCAGAGGGGGTGGAATCCCTGTGTTCCTGGCCACTGAGGGAGGCTACCACATGTTAGGACAGATCCATTTTTGTCCCCAACCCCAGTTTCCCCCAGTCTACTTCTCATCCCACTGACACTCGCTGCTCCAGAACAAGTTCTCCATCTCATTTCCAGGTGAAGTCTCACACTTTCTCTCTTAATGGTGCTAAAGAGATTTTGAACTTTTTCATATGATTTGTTGAGAAACAAGAAAAGTGGACGGAAGAAGGAAAGCATCCCTCTCCACCCCCACTGCATGCCCTCATGCACACATTTTTAAGTGTCCTTACGGGGAAACGATGGCTCTTTAGCCCCACTGCTGGATAAAGGCATCTCCATTGACGGTTCCAGTGAGCTTGCACAATGCTTTTTCCTTTGGTTCTCTAAGAGTGGGATGTCCTGTGGGGTGATTAAGAGGGCCACGAGGGTGCCACCTGCCAGCTTTCACTGGGGCTCAAGAAGCAACCAGGTAGGGTGGAGAGCAGCCCCCATGGATTTTCATTTCCTCCCTTCTGTTCTTTCTCACTCCAATCAGCCCTTCCTGGGTCACCAAGAAGTGAGTTAGGATGGTTTTGGGGATCCCAGGTCCCATTGCATCTAAAGTGCTGAGAGTAAACAAAACCCTCCTCTCCTGTATCTGATGTATGTGTATGTGTATCTCTTGAATGGATGTTAGAGTGATTGTCTAATATTCTCACATATCTAAGGCCACAGTCAGACCATACCTGAATCCTGAGAAAGGGGTGAGCTCACAGAGAGGATCAGGTAGGAGTGAGGACCCCTTGTCTCTCAGGTCTGGACTTTGAGTCCCTAGAGGGTTGGGTTGCATATCACCTCTGCCACATGGAGGTAGGCCGTGTCAGTCAGGTGCCTGGGCCAAAGATGAGTAAGAAGCTTTGTAAACCAGCTTCTCTAGTTGTATTTTATCGTGTGGCTATTTCCATTTTGTAACCCCCAAGTCTTTAGCGAAACCTTGTTTAACTGTTCCAGTATGATCCCATCTGTGTAGTGAGAATTAAGGAAGGAGCTCCCCTCAGCACTGGGGACATGTGATGGTGAGAGAGGCAGCGGCCTCTCAGGCTGGGAGGTCTAGTTACCACTCCCCACTGCCCGCCTAGCAGCATCTAGATTTGAATTTAGTAAAGAAGAGGGCAAGTTCCCTTTTCAAGTGTTTGAGAAAGAAAAGCTCAAGGCTGCACACTGGAACGTAAGAAGCAATGCTGTGGTTGTATGGCTGAGCCAGTCTAGATGACTGTTCGTATGCTGCCTGATGTCTTCAAATCTGGAGAAAAAAAACAACAACACCAAACTTATAAACATTAATGTTAAAATCAATTAACTGTATTTCTTTCCATTTTTCTGAAGATGAAAAGATGAACATCCAGAGATGATGCGGAATCATAAGTTTAACATGTTACAGTGTGTTTAACTGACATCTAAGCCCAAGAAGCCCTCCCCAGTGTCGCCATTCACCCACTGCTGTGCCATTTCTCTGCAAACCTTTATAGCAAAATGCCTGGAAAGAGTTGTCGATGCTTGCTGTCTCTACTTACCTCACCTCATGTTCTCTCTTGAACCCTCCGCAGCCTGGCTTTTGGTACCACTCCTCTGTGGACACCCCCTTGTCGTTACCAGCAACCTCCAGCGAGCCAAATCCAATGGCTGGTCCTCAGGCTTCCTATTATTCTTCCTTGGCAGTTGACACCATTGATGACCCCCTCCTTTTAGAAACATGCTTTGCTTGGCTTTGAGTGCCCTGTACCTCCCTGGAGATCCTCTTCTTTCCACCCTCTAATGGGTGCTATGTCTCAGGGCGAAGCTTCCAATCTATTCTCTCCCCTACAGGTTCTTGCTTCACACAGCCAGTCCCATGGCTTTAACTGTCAACTCATGTCTCCAGCCATGGCTTTCCGCCCCCACCTCCAGCTGCTGATCAGCGTCTCCACTTGACTATTTAGCAGGCATCTCACAAGCCGTAGTTGTAAACAGAACTCTTAGAGTCCCTTCCCCCAAACCCACCCCTCTCCCAGTCGTCCCCATCTCAGTATATATCACCACCACTTATCCAATTACTTGGATCAAAAATCCAGGCATCTCACTCGATTCTTTCTTCCCTCACACGCTGCACCCAATCCATGGCTTTGTCTTCCTAATACATTCCAAGCCTGACCACCAGTTCTTACAGATTCCATTGCTACAACTAACTCTAGGTTATGCTACCATCTTTTTTTTTTTTTTTTTAACCAAGACGACAGCCTTTTAACCAGTCCCCTTGCTTTTAATCTTGCTTCTGCCCACCCCACCCCACCCCATACCATCCCTTTCCCACATAGCCCCCAGGCGTCTTTTAAAAAGCCTGAACCGGATGGTGTGATGCCCCTGCTTAACGCCCTCTAACAACTTCCCGTCCCTCTCAGGATAAAATCCAAATCCCTTGCCATGGCCTGCGAGTTCCTGCTATCTCTTATATCTCATCTCCCCGCACTGTGCACCTTGCTTATTTTCATCCAGCCCCACTGACTTTCTTGCTTTTATTCAAACATAACCAAGCCCATGTCTACTTAGGAGCTTCTGCCTGGCATGCTCTCCCCCCAGCTCCTATTCGGACTCCCTCTCTCACTTTATTCAGCTCTCTCTCCAAACCTCATTTCCTCTGAGACACCTTACCTAACCTGGGAAGTTAGGTAAGTCATTAAGACTTCCCTGCTAAAATATAAGCACCATGAGGGCAGGAACCTTGTCTGTTTTATACATTCTGCATTCTGAATGCCTGGCATATGGAACATATTGAATAGATGGATGGATGAGTGGGAGGTGGGTGGCTGGTGAGTGAGTGAGTGAGTGAATGAATGAATGAATGACTATGCTGTAGTCTGGCATCCTTTTCACCTGAATTCTTCACTCCTGACCTTTTAAATGTATAATATGAAATCACTAAGGCATTTCTCAATAGCCTAACTCCACATTTGTTTATGGATTTTTAAAAAAGCATTTAAAAACAGTACATCCTTAAGCTGTTGAAGGACGGTGCTAGGCATAGATACTGCATTAAAGGTTTCTTCTTTATTGAAGCAGCATATCCTATAACAACACAGCACACTGTCCAAGGGAAAAATAAAACCCCTCTATGGCAACTACTGGAAACTAGTGTTGAACATAATAGACCTGGCATGTTGCTATTAAATATAGACTCTAGCTAGAAAATTTTCAGTCTTCACATTTTATTAAGAAGCAAACATCCAAACTCTACCCTTTGTTAAGAGAAGATAGGGCCATTGTTTCATAACCGAATCAGACAAAAGTGTCTGAGGACCAGGAGAGACAGTGTAGCAGGAGGTGTGGAGTATCCACTATGAATTCTAATTCCAGTTCTGCTGCTTACTGGCAGGATGGCTGGAGGCAAGTTACTTAACCTCCCTGTGCCTCAGTTTCCTCATCTGTAAAATAGAGATAATAACAGTACCAGAATTTATCTCATAAGTTTGTTTTGAAGATTAAATGAGTTAATATATATAAAATATTTAAAACAGCCTGACATATAAGTGCTGTATTTAATGTTTGCAATTTATATTATTATTATGATAGTTATCTTTGTTTTTAGATGTTTATTTGAGATTTACCCTTTATAATCCATCCATGAAAAATTGATGATGTCATGATCGTAAGTGGTTCAAGCTTCTTAAAGGGAAGACCATAGCTGTTCCCCTTAGAGCACTTAACTGGATTACACTGATTTCTGTGGTCTTAAAGTACATATTAAAGCTGAAGAAATACTAGTTTTGTAAATCCTTACATGGCACACCCATACAGCTGGTACCACAAATGATGTCACATTTCAGGAAGATCGGCTAATATATTCCATGGACTCAAAGGTACTTCTCAGTATGAAATGTGTTTTACTTCTAGTTCTCAGGCTGGCCTTTGATTCAGACCCAAATTAAAGAAAAGTCTAGCCTTTCAGTTAGGTCTTTGCTGAACCCGCTTTGATAGCACTTAATGTACTGAAGTTATTTATTGTCACATCTTAGTAATTTGGGTGAAATTTCTCACTTCTCAAAACAAGTTTTGCTTACACTCTTTCAAAAGAATGTTATTGGTATGTGGGCAGGTTGTCTGGAGCCAGCCTCTTATCTAGAGACCAGATGCAAAAAGTCTGAGTTCAGCGAACTGACTTAGACTTCATGCTTTTTTTTTTTTTTTAATATGCATGTATGCCGCTTGCTAAAACACATTGCTACCCCCATCTAGGAACAATGCTGCACACATCATTTCCTGAAATAATGGAATTGGAAGGCAATTATCTACTCACAAAACAGGCTGAAACAACAGTTCCTGATATTCTTCTCAAATACTTTAACTTCCCAAGGAATCCGGAAAAAATAATTCCATGAGACGGCGTTGTGAATGAAGGTATGACATTTCAGCTTCCTTCCCTGGAATCCAATAACCAGAGGTAATACACCAGTGACCACTTGCCTTTACTGAGAGGGACTCTGCCTGTGGGGAGTTGCTTGTCTCTGCCTTATGAACTGTATACTGCTGTTATAGCCCCTTGGGAAATGATTGCCTCAGGTTCCTTTTTAGCCACTTTTGGGAACCATCCTAGTAATTACCTACTTTTTCTTGAACTATACTTATTTTATGATATTAGGTTTTTCTTTTACTCCTAAAGAGAATTTGGGGCTTCTGTTTCAGACTTTCCAGATAAGAAATGTTTGGACATTCTAGAAAGAATGAATATACATTTCAGCAAAACATATTTGAAGTGTGAGAGTTTTTTGGACCTGGGGCTCCTTTATCTTGGATGTGTATTGGTAGATATTAAGAACTGCCTTCTTTGTGATCCTTAGCAATCATCACAAGGCACTCATGATATCAGGGGCAAAAATGTAGCAATTGAGATTTCTAATGTTTAGACATTGCTTTATAGAATTTTCATCTGAAAAGAAACTGGGGCAGTAAATTGTTTCATGAGGGGTGCACATATAGGTTTTCTTCATGCTGTTCTGAGGGGAAAAAATGGGGACAGTCATCCGGACATTGAGCCAATTCAATGTCAAATATAAAGGTATTTGGAACCTTCCAGAAGATTGCCTGTTTCAGATGTCAGCTGAATGTTTGACTTTGTGTTGACACATCCTCCCCACAGAGTAAAAGGTATAATGCATTGTGTCTAAGTGTCACAGGGAGTGAAACTTACCAGAATGAAGAGAAACCTGAGACACTGTAACACATTACTCAGGTAGGTTGTATAAGCTGACTCTGGAAGTTTCTCACAGAAACCTAGACACTTCTCAGTCTAGTTTGGGTATTCCTAAATCCTCTCCCTGTCTAGGAGCTTAGGTATTGATTGTCTTTTCATTCTGATAGGCCTGAATCACCTTGTTTAACATTTTCTCTAATGCAATACATAACTTTCAGAAGTCTACTGTGAAAATTGCATTATTTCTGATTGCATCAGAGATTGACATTGACCATTTCCTCTGAAATAATGGAAATAGATAACTTGAGGTTTTCTCCCTGTAAGGTATCTTTCTGTTTTGTCTGGCTCTTGCCCTACTGAACAGTGTGATTGGCAGCTTCAGTCTGGCTCCTAACGGCCAAGTGTCCACATTAGATAATTCCCTGCCACTTGGCATTGTCTCCCTTTCACTCCCACAGACTCTTTTCTAGCCAAGAGACCCACATGGGAAAAAGTGTATAAATGGAAATAGGTCAATTTGTTTTGGTTTAAAGGTAGTAAGTAAAATTAACAACATCTAGAGAAGGGTCAGTGACAAACGCTAAAAGCCACTAATGGAAAGTCGATCCTGTGCAGTTCTGGGTTAAAGTCGTGCTTCAGGGTGGAAGGGCCAGGCGCAAGGCCTTAGGTTTTGGTTGGTTCTGAGGCATTTGCTGGGGCAGGTTTCAGGGTTCATAGGGCCTCACTTAAGAACTTAGGGAGAATGACCTGTGTCTGGAGTCTTAAATCAATTGCTGTCACTGTTTTGACTCTAGTTTGCGTTAGTGGGAATCATTTTTGGCTTCTTATCTTGGCTCACTCCCAGGATTGGCTTGACACCATAGTTAGTCAGTTCTATAAATTCTGGTTACCTTAGACAAATCACCAGGCATGAATAATCACACATCCATAGAGCACTTAAATCCCGATAGGCTGCCATATATATTTAAGATGGGTGCTACTACTGTTTTCTAGTATAGGCATTTACTTGGTGATATAGCAGTTTAGTAAGATATGTTATAGCTTTGTAGGCAAATACCAAGAGTGTGTTAACCTGCGGCACACTCACAGACTAGCTACCTCATAGACTATACATGAGGTAAGAAAGTTAAATTGAGTTTGTTCCTCAGTTTCAATTCATCATTACCTGTGTTGGGTAAATGGTAGATTCTGAAACTCTACCATAATACCTATCAATATGCATTTTTAAATAGAAATAGAAATTTCTCTAAAGCACGATCTATCTTAGATTCTATCCAAGGGGCTTCATTGCCTATGTAGTTCTTACTATGTGCTTTGAAAAGTACAGGGGATATAAAATATGGATAATATGTGGCTACTGTCCTAAACAAAAGAGAAAAAACTTTAGTTGAGAAAGCAAAGGATAACTTAAATAGTTAAAAAAATACTTTAAAACTCAAGTATTTGCTTAATACTTGTGTTTAATTTGTCTAAAATCTTGGATTTTAGCAATGTTTAGACATTGGATTTTAGAGGAGGAAGAAAGCACTCTAGGCTGAAATAGTTCCATATATCTTCCAAGTAGGCTTCATGAAAGAAACAGGATGTAACAGATGAACAGAAAAAAAAGAGAGATGGAAATATTTATGGAGCTTCTTTTGAATGCCAGACTCCTTGATAGGAGCTTTATGTATATGATCTCATTAATCCTGCAGAGTGACGTTTATATCCCTGTTTATACATGAGGGATATTAGGATTGGAGAGGTTAAGTAGAACACTCAAGTTTATATAATGATTGAGTTGCTAATAAGTAATGGTCAGTGGTATTGGCTCTGAATTCCAGGAAGTTATGGCTTTGAATCCCAGCTCCTCTAATAACTGACTGTGCTTAATTTCTTTGTGGTTCAATTTTTTTCATCTGTTAAATGGAGAAAATAAAAGTATCTCTTAGGCCTAGGGTGATGAATAAACTATTTAGTAAGACAAAGAATTTGTCTTTAGTAAGACAAAGAATTTTTCTGACGTACAATGACCACTCAATAAATGTTTTTTAAAATTATATAAAGAGAGAGAATTTAGCTGAGATTCACACCCACACAAAGTCTACACTCTTTGTTTTTTATGACCCTGCAGAAGAAGCAGGTAGAAAATTCCTGACAGGAGAATAAGAAAGAGCATTTTACCTGCTAAAGAAAAGGGAGGTCACCTTTATGTCTGAAGTAGGGTTGGGTTTGTGAAGGAATAACAAAGCAATTGGACAAATCAGATGGAAAAAGCTGCAGAGCCATAGAAGCCAGGCAGAGGACTTCAGACAAGATGCCACAGGGACTGGAAAAGCCTGCAGCCTGTGAACAGGGGGTGACATAAAAGTCTTGCTCCAAGCAGTCTGTGAGGTAAAGGTGGGGGGTGCTGGAAGCCCATTTGGGAGACTGCTCTGGTATTTCAAGTATGAGGTAATATGGTCCTGCACTGGGGGAAATAATGGAAAATCAGAGGAAAGTACACATGTTTGGGTAATTTTGAAGAATTAATAAAATTTATTCACAAACTAGACCAGGGAATAGAAGGTAAAGGATGGTGAAGAATGACATCAAGTCTTCTGACCTAAAGGGCAGGGAAAAATGGGGTGTTTGGGCAGAGAAGACAGTTTGAAGGGGGCAAGGATGATAAATTCTCATTTAGTCACATGAGACTCAAGTGAGATAGGATATCCAGATTAACGTTTAGGCCTGACATGCACCCGCGCTGATCTATTGCCTTTCATCTGTGTCAAGGTGCTGTGCCCAGAGGGCTCACATGATAAAGCGGTTTCCTGCGGAGAGTCTGTTGGAAGGCAGTGTTAGTGTTGGTTCCATGGCTGAGACATGTCAGGGTCTAGGGCTTCGTGATTTTCTTGGCTTTTCCCTCATGGTCATTTGTGAGGTAGCTTCCAGGAGGGAGAAGGGGATGGGCAGACACCAGAAGAAATTATGTCATTTGAGTCTCCTTTTTTGGGAACTTTTCTGGAAGCCCCATCCAACAATTTGGCTTACATCTTAATGACTAGAACTATAGCAAATGTCCATTCTTTTCTTCAAGAGAGGTTAGGAAAATTATTTTAGCTGGTATAGTAGGCAGCTCCAAAGCCAGCAATGATCCCCACATCCCTTATGTAATCTCTTCTCCTTGTAACTTGCTTTTAACCAACAGAATATGACAGTGTTGAGGGAGGTTACAAATAATTTTGTCTCTGTCTTGCCATCAGACTCTTTTGCCTTCTCAATTAACACAATGATGAAGCAAGTTGTCATGTTAGAGAAGCCCACGTAGCAAGGAAGTGAGGGGTCAACAGCCAGTAGGGAACTTAGGCCCTCAGTCCACAGTCGAGGGACTAATCCTGCCAGCAACCACAGAAGTGAGGTTGGAAGTGGGTCCTTTCCCAGATAAGATAGATCAGATCCCAGCTCTAGCTGGTACTTTGATTGCAGCCCTGTGAGAAATCCTGAAGCAGAGAACCCAATTAAATCTAAGCTGTGCCTGGATTCCTGACCCAAAAAACGATGAGATAATAAATGTGTGTTGTTTTAAGCTGCTAGGCTTTAGGGCAATATGTTACACAGCAGTAGATAGCTAATTCAGCTGGGCACATTGTCTCCTAGAAAGGTGAGGTTCTGTTAGTAAGAAAGATGAAGATAACAGATATTTAATGCACATCAGCCACAAATTCCCAGTATATTGTAAGGAGCCTCTGGGCTATGCAAGGAAATGAGAAGCATACTAGGTAGCCTTACTTAAGCAAAATAAATGCATCTCAGTGGCATTTTCTGTAAAGTTGGTCTACTGTAGTAAATATTGCCATTTCCATTGCAAGTTAAAGGTGTGTTCTACTCTCTACAAAATGTGGTTTTTAAGCAATAAAAATCAATTCCTGGGAAGCAGGTGTGGCTCAAGTAGTTGGGTGCCCACCTACCACATAGGAGGTCCCAGATTCGGTTCCCAGTGCCTCCTAAAGAGGACGAGCAAGGCAGCTGACATAATAAGGTGACGCAATGAAGAGACGCAACAAGCAGGGAGTGGAGGTGGCTTAAGCAATTGGGCTCCTCCCTTCCACATGGGAGGTCCCGGGTTTGGTTCCTGTTGCTTCCTAAAAAAAAAAAGAAGACAGACACAGAGAGCACACAACACACACAAAGAGCAGACAGTGCAAACAATGTGGGGGGAGTGGGGAGGGGAGAAAAAAGAAAATAAGTCTTTTTAAAAAATCAATTTCAGGTAGCTTAGGCAGGATATCAGGTGACTCTAAAAATACATAGGAAAGGAGGAACAGGAGCCCTGGGAAGCAAGTGGCCACCGTCATTAAGATACCCCACCCCCACCCAATGGCTGGCCCCATACCTGCTGGAGTCTGGAAGCTGCCCTCCCTGCCAGGTCTCCTGTCCTCATCACTAAAGCCAGACTTTTGTTCATGCCACCCCCCCACCCCCGAAACAGAATAACACTGCAGCCAACATTTAGATTAACCAAAAATGACTGTTTTGATTTTTTTAAAGTAGTGAATGTTTTATTCTAACTAAATCACCAAATAAAATAAATGAGAAAAATATAGTATATCATTAGAGCCTCTTGTGGTATAATTTTTTGGCTTCAGCAAGCCTCACAACTGTTCTGTGCCATAACGTATAACTTACCAAAGATGTAATAAAATTGACAGTACTTCTCAAAAGACTTGGCATTTCCAATTTCAT
>JAQZBX010050394.1:0-19671 GCA_029593785.1 Cabassous unicinctus | reverse complement strand
CCTTTTAATTCATTCTATTTTTTTTTTCTATTTTGTTTCTTGTTTTATTTATTTTTTTCTGTTCTACCTCTTTTTATTCCTTTGTGTTTTTTTTTTGTTGTTGTTGTTTTTTTAAGATTTATTTATTTATCCCCCTCTTGCTGCTTGTGCTCACTGTGTCCATTTGCTTTGTGTTTTTCTGTGTCTGCTTGTCTCCCTTTGTTGTGTCATCTTGCTGCGTCAGCTCACCGTGCCGCACGGGCTGGCTTGCCTTCACCAGGAGGCCCTGGGAATCGAACCCAGGGCCTCCCATATGGTAAACGGGAGCCCAACCAATTGAGCCACAGCCGCTTCCCCCTTTGTATTTTTTTATGATTTTTTACTCATTATTATCTGTCGATGTTCTATCCATTATTTAATGTGTTGTATGGATGTCTTCTACTGTTAATGTAGAACCATCTGTTTTTCCCTTCAAATCTGTAAATATTAGATTAGCTTCGTGTACTTTGGGACTCTGACATTAGGTGCATATATATTTTTAATTGTTTTATCTTCTTGTTGAATTCACCCCTTTATCAATATATAGTGATGTTCTTTGACCGTCTTAACAGTTTTTGACTTAACATCAATTTTATCTGGTATTAGTATAGCTACCCCAGCTCTCTTTGGTTACTATTTGCATGATATATTTTTTTCTGTCCTTTCACTTTCAACAAACTTTTAGGTGAGTTTCTTGTAAATAGCATATAGTTTGGACATACCTTTTTATCCATTCTGTCAATCTCTGTTTTTTTGACAGAGTTAATCCATTTACATTTAAAGCAACTAATGATAATGCATAGCTTCTGTGATTTTGCTATTTGATCTTTGTAAGTCTTTACTTTTTTTTTTTTTTAAAGATTTATTTTATTTATTTATTTATACCCCCCTTGCTGCTTATGCTCGCTGTGTCCATCTGCTGTGCATTTTTTTCTTCTTCTGTGTCTGCTTGTCTCCCTTTGTTGTGTCATCTTGCTGTGCCAGCTCACAGCTCATCATGCCGTGTGGGCCGTCAGCTCACCACACCGCGCGGGCCAGCTTGCCTTCACCAGGAGGCCCTGGGAATCGAGCTCGGGGCCTCCCATTTGGTAAACGGGAGCCCTACCACTTGAGCCACAGCCGCTTCACTCTTTACTTTTTAAAGGATTTATTTTATTTATTTGTTTCTCTCCTCCCTCCTCGTTTGCGCTTGCTGTCTGCTCTCTGTGTCTGTTCGTTGTGTGCTCTCTGTGTCTGCTTGTCTTCTTTTTAGGAGGCACTGGGAACCAAACCCAGGACCTCCCATGTGGGAGGGAGGTCCCCAATTGCTTGAGCCACATCTACTCCCTGCTTGTTGTGTCTCTCATTGTGTTTCCTCATTGTGTCTCCTTGTTGTGTCATCTTGTTGTGTCAGCTCGCCATGCCAGCCCGTTGCGTCAGCTCGCTGTCTTGCCCGTGATTTCTTTAGGAGGCACTGGGAACCGAACCTGGGACCTCCTACGTGGTAGGTGGGTACCCAACCGCTTGAGCCACATCCGCTTCCCTGATCTTTGTAAGTCTTATACCTTTTTTGTCCCTCAATTCTTCTATTAATGCCTACTTTCATTTGATTTTTTGTTGTGTTCCATTTTGAGTTTCTTTTCATTTCTTCTGTTTTGTATAATATATTTTCTTTGTTGTTACTATGGGGCTTAAATATAACATCTTAAATCTGTGATATTTATGTTAAGTTTGATACTAACTTAACTTCAATTGCATACATATACATTGTTCTTATATACTCTTTTCCTTCACTTTTTCTGTGCGTTTTACAAATTATATCTTTGTAAGTTATATGTCCAAAACCATAGATTTGTCATTAACTTTTTATGTGTTTGAATTTTAGCACCTGTAAGAAATAACAAAGAGTTACATACCAAAAAATACAATACTGTGGTACTAGCATTTATAATTACCCATAAGCTTACTTTAACAGATTCTTTATTTCTTTATACCACTTTGATATGTCTGAATAACTTCCTTTAGTATTTCTTCTAGGGCAGGTATCATGGTGACAAATGGTCTCTGCTTTTGCTTCTCTGGGAATGTCTTAATTGATCCCTCATTTTTGAAAGAAAGTCTTGGAAGATATAACATTCTTGCTTAGCAATTGTTTTTTATTTGTCCTAATATGTAACTACTTTTTGAAAGAAGTTTTCCTGCCGATTTCATATTAATTGATTATTGACAAACTCAAATCATTTCTCTCTTCCTACTAATTCTGGTTAGACATGGGCTTCCTTGCACTGTCTTCGAGTTGATTAGGTTTGCCAGGAAATAAAACAGCCACTTTCATCACCTGCTTTGGTAAATTAGCCAAGTTAAGCTGAACACAGAAAATCATTTTGAGAATTGTTGAAGATTCCTTCCTACTCCCTCCTACCCCAATTAATTTAAGTATACTATATCCCATCAAGAGACCCTGGATTTGGCTGTTAAGATTCCTGACGAAGGCAGAAATGGGGACCTAGTTACCCACAGCAAGGTTTGTTATACCAGCACAGAGCTGTGCTCACATAAACAGAGGCCTGTTTGCTTAGCAATTTTGTCCCAGCACAACTCCTTCTCTGTCTCTGGAATCCGGTTGGTATCCCTGATTTGTAACTCAATGGATTAATAGCTCCAAAAGAAATGAAACTCTGGTTAAATATTTTTGCCATTACTCTTTATCTCAGTATAAAATTATCTTAGTATTTATCTTCTCAATATATATAGACATTTTAGGCACTCAAGGAATAATTATTTAGTCCAATAAGCAATGGTCTGAGGGAGGTAGATTCCATTAATGGTAGAAGTGTGGTTTTTTGTGTCTGGCAGACTTAGGTACCTGTTTCAGCTCTTTTACTTAATAGCTATGTGACCTTAGATAAATTACTCCTCTTTTTTCTTCATCTGTAAAACTAGGAATAGTAATAATATTTAGGGGAACAGAGGTGGCTTGAGTGATTAGGCACCTCCCTCCCACATCAGAGGTCCTCGGTTCAGTTCCCAGTGCCTCCTAAAGACACAGCACACAGCAAGTGCAAACAACAAGGGGGTGGGGAGAAATAAATAAAAATAAATAAATAATAATATTTACCTAATGATGTTTCTATCTTCTTTCCTTTCTTTTTTTTTGTTAGAGTAGTTTTAGGTTTACAGAAAAATCATGCATAAAATACAGAGTTCCCTGTTACTAACACCTTGCATCAGTGTGGCTTCATAGTATTTTGGAAGATTAAATGAGCTCATTTATGGAAAGCGCTTAGCACAGTTCCTGGCATATAAGGCCCTTTAAATACTACATTTTACTATTATCATTCATCCAGCAACTGTATATTGACTGTTTTCTGTGCTAGGCACTGTAAGTCTGTTGTGGGGGATAGTTACTAAACAAATATTAATGCAAACAAATATTTACACAATAATTTAAGAGCTTAAGGGGATGTAGAGGCCATGGAAGAATAACAGGGAAATATCATTTAACTTTAGGGCATCTAGGAGGATTCCCCAAGGAAGTAAATGTTGGCGAGGGGTTTGAAGGATGAGTAGGAACTAACTAGGCAAAGGGTAGCGGGAACATTGTGTACAAGTGTGAGGGAACATGGTACATTTGAGTGTACAGAGGATGACAGTGTGGCTTGAGTGATGAATGAGGATAAGAGAGGCCTAAGAAAGGTCCCTTACCAGGGTCAGGTCACATTGAACTGTGTAGGCCATATTAAAAGTTTGGGTCCTTAGCAGGGAATGGCATGAGCTTTTAAGTGATCATTCTGGCTGTAGGGTCAATAGATGAGAGTAGAGATGGGGGAGAAGATATAGGAAGAGTAGTTAGAAGACCATTGCAGAAATCTGAGCTAGGAGACATAGAAAGAAGTGAAAATTTGAGGTCAACTGATAGAAATTGATGGATTGGATGTGGGCTACAAGGGAGAGAAAGGTGGCAAGGATTTCTGGGTTTCTTTGGCTTAGGCAGCCAATTGAATAGATCATGGTGGCTCTTTTGAGAGCAGAATCTTAGAAGAGGACTAGGTTGGAGAAAGGGAGAGATGTTTTCTTTTTAGGTATGTGTAGTTTGAGATTCCTTTGAGACATCTAATAGGAGAAAGAGACAATGATGGTCTCAATGATGAAGATGATTATGCAAGAACAATATATGACGTGGTTCTTTACCTCACAGAGTTGTATTCTGGTCAGGGAGATGAGACACATTTGAGAGTATAATTAATACTACAAAGCCATGAATGAATACATTCTGAAAGAGCAGTGCAGTAGGTGGAGTGAGACTACTTTGAACATGGTGATCTGAATGTTTCATAGATAAGGAAATATTTAAGAAGAACTGTAAAGAATGAGTAGTGTGGGAGGGAGAGGAAGCATTCTGACAGTAAACTTTAAAAAGATAGTCAGTGAAAGGAGGTTTGTCAAGTGTCTTGGTGGTCAGTTACTAATTATGGAACAATTTAGTATTAATCACAGTTGAACCAAGAGTTTTTTGTATGTAATGAGTTGACTATTATAATATATTCTCATTATAATGAGAAATTGTCTTATATAACATAATTCTGTCTTATGTTTCCACTTTTCCTACTTACTGAAAAGTTTATATTATTTAAACCCAGCATTATATTGTTAACCCATAACTTGGTTATCATTTCCAAGATTATAAACATCTTTATAATAGTTGTTTTCCGGATTGATATCTTAAGGAAAACAAGGTATCTGAGTTAATTTATATGAGCGTGCCCTGTAGGCTTCATGAAGTTATGCAAATGCAAAGTATTATTGTATTGTTGCTGTTAAACTTCCATATATCCCAAGTCACTCTTCAGAACCTAGAAGTAAATATTGTTTTGATCTTATGTCTTTGTGTGAAATTAAGTGAATTGTGCTGCCTGGGCTGTGACTCTCTAGTCTGAACAGCCTAACTTGTATGCACGGTTCATTTTGGAAGTGGTTAGTATTCTTTCCCACTCAATTATGATTTGTTTGCTATAAACAAAAGTACAGTTCTTTATTAACACAAATAAAATAAGCTTAAACCACTAGTTCAAAACATTTTTCTAAATTACCCGATTAAGATAAGATTTAAGAAAAATAAACACATAGGTACCTATATTTAGGTTTGGAACATTTTCAGGCCTTACCTGTTATTAATTATTACTTAATCATTGCCCCTCCTCCATTTTCTCCAGTCTTGAATAGAAAGAACACTTACACTTTGATCCAGCAGGCTTCCAGGATGATGAATGTGGATGTGCTTTAGTAATTGTGCCACATATCAGAGTCCTTTCCTTTCTTTATCTCTGAGGAGAGAACCTTATCTGTTTATTTTTACTCAAATCAGCTGGTGTTAATTTGCTTTTGCTAATACTTTCCAAGTTGTTTCCTGCTTTCCCACCAGATACAGAAGGAAAAAAGTATGTGAAGTTCTCTTGCAGCATGATTACAACGGTGCATAGTGAAATGCTGGAATTATCTTTTCCCAATCAGATGGGAGTAGTTTCCCTTCTGTTTTCTTTAATTTTGTGTGTGTGTGTGTGTGTGTGTGTGTGTGTGTGTGTGTGTGATTGTCCTTTGAAGCTACTGGTATTTTAAAATGGTACTAAAATGTTATTCCCATGGCAGTACCCTACCAGTTTATTACGGCAAAAACTGTATCTTTTACATCTTGGGTTGAAAAGAGAAGTGCTTTCTGAAAGAGTTTATTTTTAAAATCAAGGAAGCGGGTGTGGCTCAATCGGTAGAGCTCCCGTTTACCATGTGGGAGGCCCCGGGTTTGCTTCCCGGGGTTCGCTTCCTGGGGCCTCCTTGTGAGGTCAGGCTGGCCCGCGTGGCGCGGTGGGCTGATGCAGGAGGACCTCACAGCAAGGGGGAGATAAGCAGACACGGAGAAAACACACAGCGAATGGACATGGCAAGCACAAGCAGCAAGGGGGCGGGGATAAATAAATAAATAAATAAATCTTAAAAAAAAATAAATAAAATAAAACCAAGCTAACCATACATAACTATTTATTTTAAAAAAGCATTTTTAAGCAGAATGTAGCAAAGGTTTTTGCACATTGATGTAAAGTTAGTTCCCCAGTTGAGTTTCTTTGTGTAAAATTTTATATTTGAATTTGTATCAAATTTACATTTTTCTCATCATTAGACTCATAATTTTTTCTCATAATTAGATTTAAACAGCATAAATAAAAAACTTAGTTATTGCCAAATTTCAGTTAAATAATTTCTAAGTTCTATTTAAGGCTACTTGTTACCTGCACCCAGAAGCACACAGGCTGCTTATGAGATGTTAGAGCAATACCCTTGCACCCCTTGTAATGTTTTCCCAACATCATGGACTGCACGTTGGATTTTGTTCTGTATCTTTTCCTCTGATTTTTTCTTTTTGTCTTCTAATTTTGTAAAATCAATGCAAAAATATTGTAAATCTTTTTACATTTAAATTGTATGATTTATATCCATTTTATGATGCCTTTTACTATATATTGATTTAGTAGTTTTCAGTTTCATCTCAGCATTTCATTCATTATATTTCTAAGAGGGTTTAGGGAAGATAGTTTTATAATTAAAAGTATGACTCCCCTGTTTTCTTTTTCTGTTTACTAAAGTTGTCTCCCTCTAAATTTGGTTTAATTTCTATTAACTTAGACTTTTTCTACATTCTAAAAGTATAAACTAATTTCATATGTTCTAGTTTGGCTACCATGATGCCTTTAGCTACCATTCTCTTTTCTTTCTTTCTGTGATTTTTGAAAGCTGCAGATTCATAAGAAATCCTTTGACAGTACCATGAATTATTTGAACCAATAATTAAAGCACATTAAATATAATTTGCATTAAATGTAATTACTGGTTCATTGAACAAATTCCAGGTGCTGGAGATAAAATCGTGAAAAACACAGACTATAGTAATCCTCTCATAATGGAGCTTACATAGTGAATATCAGTTGGAGACTTAACTATTTTGAATACTTTTGTGACCACCCTTTGCATCTGCTTAATTGGCTCTATTTGTCTCTTTATTCACAATGCCAGTTTGAAAGCCACTGTGGGCTAGTACCAATCTGTTTTAGTTTCCTAGGCTGCTCAAGCAAATCCATGAGAAGGGATGGCTTAAACAGTGTGAATTTATATTTGCCCATGAACAATTTATTGAAGTATATCATTCATACATAAACAATAAGTGTATAGTAAAAGTTTTGAACTTACAAAATATTTGTCCATGGTTTTGAGGCCAAAGAAAGTCCAAATCAAGGCATCATGAAAGCAATACTTTCTCCCTGAAGACTGGCATTCTGGGGTTGGCTGCTGTTGATCCTTGGTCCTTACCTTGTCACATGGCAAAGCACTTGGTGGTGTTTCATGGTCTCTCCCTTCTCCTCTGGGTTCCTTTAATATTCAGTTTTGAGCTGCTTCCTCTGAATTTCATTCTTCTTGTAAAGGATTCCAGTAATAGATTAAGACCCATCCTGATTAGGCTGGGCCACACATTAACTGAAGTAACTGCATCAAAAAGTTCTACCACAGTGGGTTCACACACACAGGAATGGATTACATTTAAGAACATGTTTTTCTGGGTACTTACAACTTCAAGCCATCACACCTTCCTATCTGCATAATTCAGAGTTCTGGGTGATTTTGTACTTAATTTCCCAGCTAGGTTTTTGTATTTTAATACTTTCTGAAGTTGCACAATATTTTTAGTCATATTTAATTCAGGCACAGCAACCAAAGAATGATTTTATCTAGCTATATATCTTCATAAATCTATTTAGAATATGTCTTTTATGTAATAGTTAAAGGTTTACCCTACTTATCAAGTCTTGTTGATTTTCTTTTAAAAAGTTCTTTAAATTTAGCTCTCCATATTTACTTTCATTGCCCTAGTTATACCCTTATTATTTCTTTGTGTCTAAACTTTAGCAGTAGTCTCATAACTTTTCTCCTTGCCTCTCTGCCAACATATCCTAAACATAGCCGCTTGATTAATCTTCCTAAAATATAGATATGATTTTGTCAACTCCTCTGCTCCAAAATGTTTCCAACTAGAACAAGAACCACACGTAAGAATGGGGACAAGAGGGTGGTGGGCAAGCCAACCTTTGTGCCCTGATTTGCTGATTGCAAGCAGACTTTTAAAATATGAATTTGAAATCAGATGTCTTCATTACTTCCAGCTAAAGTGGCATCACAAGTGGCATCATAGGTACCATATTTAAATCTTGGGGAAAAATATTCCACTAGAGTTGACCATCTCCACCATGCACGCTGTTATGGAAGCTTTATTTTTGTGTACTCCCACTCTTTAACTCTCCTGTCTTTTGCACAGTCATGCCCTCTTGCTAAGTAATTCAAGAATAAGGTCTTGGAATACTTAAACCATAAACTTAAGAAAAAGAATGAAATAAAACTTCAGTACTTCCCAATCTCTTGGCCATTATGATGTCTTATAGTTAAAAACCAATTTAAGTGATTTTTTTTTTTTTTTTAGGAAGTACCAGGGTTTGAACCTGGGACCTTGTACATGCGAAGCAGGCTCTCAACCACTGGGCTATACCCGCTTTACCAATTTAAGTGGTTTTTAAAACACCTTAGAATAAATTAAGAGAAATGGTGTACCCTCATCAAAGCATACATAGTTAAAAAATTGAAACTCTTTTCAGCAGGTACCAGTTGTAAATAAGAATGAACTTGGGGCCAAAATGTAAAACCAGAAAATGAAGCAGCTACATGTAGTCAGTAATTTCTTGCTTGAACTGTTACTGTAATATTATATGTATTAATTTATATTTTACTTTTTTCATTATTAATGGTTTGGACTTTAAAATAAATTCCATAGTTTATAATATCACAGAAATGATAATATTTGAACACTATTCTAGAAAGCAATATACTAACTGATCTAAAGTGAATGCTTGTATATATTAATATATTAAGATAACCTTAAACCTTTTTCTCTAATGCCTTAACTGTCAAATAATTAAAACTTTGAAAAGCATAGGACTATGTAGTCAGCATACTAGACTGAGAGGTAAACACTGATGCATTTTATGAGCAGGTGTATGGATGCTATCAGTGTTTAGCACTATGGGTTTAGCTGTGTTTCTACTACAAAAGTGCAATATTAGACACTAGATGGCTAGTACTGTTGCCTCATGTGACTCCAAAGTGGAAAATAGGAATTGATTAACTAAATGCATATATTTCTTTATGTTTACTCTATTGTCTTTTGTTTAGATGCAGTGCCATGCAGATTTATGTGGCTGCTATTTTTATTTACTTTGCATTACTTTCATTAACACCTTACCATGAATGGAAAGTCAAACATTTCCTCTTCAACTGACCAGTGCCCTTTAGCTGCAGTAAAAAAAAAATTTTTAATGAAAATTGGTGATAACTGGCACTTGAGAGCAGAAAAAAAAATCTTTCTACTTGTTGCCTTAAGATGCTGTCTGCCCAAAGCTTTGAACGACTTTAAAATAGACAATAGTACTTTCTACAATACTATTATGTTTTTGTAGAATTGTTACATTTGATAGTAAAACTTTCCTGTTAAAAATAAATAAATATGCAACAATGGGAGACAAGGAGACGCAGAAAAACACACAGCAAATGGACACAGCGGAGCACAAGCAGCAAGGGGGGATATAACCTCCCTTTTGATCACTTCAGTAGGGCATGACCCAGAGTGAGTCTTAATCCTCTTACTGGAATCCTTTATAAACGGAGGAATAAAAAGCTGAAGACACTGGAAAAAAGCGGCAGAGACATAGTGAAGCTTCCAGAAGTTGAAATCAACTGGGAGAGAGAAAAGCCTCAGATGGAGCAGCCCGAAGCTGAAGCAGTGAGGCCTGGAGGAGAAAGGAGAGACAAGTGGACACACTTCACCATGTGCCTGATTGCCCACAGCTGAGCTGGGGGAGAAAATGAGCCTTGAGGAGAAGGCAGAGACCTTGACATAGACTGGCCATCATTGTGCCTTGCCCTATGGCAGAAGCCCAGGATCACCAGCAGCTGACCTCTAGGGAGAGAGCTTTGCCTGATGCTTTGCTTTGGACACTTTGGCGGCCCTTTTACAACTGTAAGTTTTTAACTCAATAAATTCCCATTATAAAAGCCAACACATTTCTGGTACATTGCTCCCAGCAGCTTTTAGGAAACTAAATCACCTGGAAAGTCACACTTTATCCCAGTCAGGGCCTTGAATTACTGCCTTGTCAAGAGCTTCTCTTGAGAAATGGGAGTGGTATATGGGATTATTTTTGTCTTGCAGAGAAGTTCGTTGATTCCCTAAAGAACAAGTTTCAAAGAACTGGGGATTTCTGATTCCGTTTGCTTCCACATAACTTTGTGAATCAGGGATTTCAGGACATTTGTGATATTCTGTTGGTTTGTTAAAACCATTGCGATATTTAAAACCGTACTACTTATTATTCTGGGTCCTTATTCAAAAGAAACAATAGCCTTCTAAGCGAAATTGTAACTTCTGTATGCTGAATTGATTTTTCTGCTTCTGTAGTATGATTGAGTTTTTCTTATTTTTTTCTCAATTTATGGTTTGGATATAACATCCTCTTTCTAATTTGGTACTTACTCATGCATTTTTACATATGTATTTGACTTAAATTCTCAAGTTTATCCAGTTTTCTCCAGAATAGTACAAGGACTTTAGAACCTCTTGAATTCTCTTTTTCCTATATTATTTCTGTTATTTTAGTTATCTTGTTCTTTCCTCACCCCCTAACTTTGTATATTTTTAGTTTTTTTTTTGTTTGTTTTTTTTTTCACAACCAGGGCTTATTTAAATTTATTTATATGATCACCAATTTCTTTTTGCATCTATATCTTATTGAAGTATATCCTTCTGTGGTTCTTTCAGAAAAGGCCTGTGAATGGTAAACTTTTTTCAGTCTATGACTGAAAATATTATTTTGCCCCCCCTTTTTAGGTATAATTTAGCTGGCTGGTTATAAAATTTGAAGTAAAAAATTTTCAGCATTTTGAAGATTTTTCTATGGCTTCTGGCCTTGGTTATTATTATTATTATTATTATTTTTTAAAGATTTATTTATTTTATTTATTTATCCCCCCTTGCTGCTTGTGCTGCTGTGTCCACTCGCTGCGTGTCTTCTCTGTGTCCGCTTATCTCCCCCTTGCTGTGAGGTCTTGCCGCATCAGCCCACGGCGCCGCGCGAGCTGGCCTGCCCTCACAAGGAGGTGCCAACCCGGGGCCTCCCACATGGCAAACGGGTGCTCCATCCACCGTGCCACACCCGCCCCTGGCCGCGAGGTTGCTGCATCAGCCCACCGCACCGCTCAGGCCAGCGTGCCCTCACAAGGAGGCCTCCGGACGTGAACCCGGGCCTCCCATATGGTAAATGGGGGCTCTATCCACTGAGCCACACCCGCCCCCCTGGCCTTGGTTATTATTGATGTGATTTTGCTCTCAGTGTGTTAATCTTTCCTTTGTAGGTAATCTGTTTTCTCTCTCTTTGGTTTTAAGGTTTTCTCTTTGTCTTTGATATTCTGCACACTGCACAACATAAGGCCCAAGACATACAGCAAGCTTCTTACTGCTTCTGCAGGCCAGTGGAGAGAGTTTTTCTGTTCTCTTTTCACTAACACAGTAGTTTTTTTCCTGGATTTTGTGTAGGGGGCTAATTCTAGTACCTCAGATTTATAAATGTAAGGTAGTGTCTTCTTTCTTTGAGTGGGAATTTAGAACCCCAGCTTTTAGGACCTGTATCCAGGTCTCAAACCATCAGGGGGTTTGTACATCAGCGTATTATTATTGTTCTGATTTGATTGCTCTCTTTCTTCCTGGCACCTGGGAATCTTCCTTTTTGGCTTTTCAGATTCACTACTTAAAATGTATTTAATTGAGGAATCAGAAAATGAGATTAGAGAACTTTGAAACAAGGGGAATTTATTTTTCCATCTCATGAGATTTCCAGATTGCTATTGTAAATGTTAGTTGAGGTGTATATGTCCAGAGTTCTAGGTTCTTATTGATTGATTGATTGTCTTCTTTATTCCATAAAAGGATATAAAGTGCTGTTTTAATATATGCATAGCTCTTGTGGAGTGATACACTTGAACCTCTGTTTAATGTTTGAGGGATCTGTCAAAGCCTAGGCATTTCCAGATAATGTTTGACTAACTGTTCTACAAAGATTATTTAGTAGTTCTTTTACTTTAGAAAGATTATTTGCATGATCTAAGGCAGTGGTTCTTAAAGTGTGGTTCCTGAATCCTCAATATCAGCATCACCTGTGAACTTGAAGAACTGCAAATTCTTGGGTACCATCCTAGATCTACTGAATCAGAAATTCTGGTATTGAGACCCAGCAAGGTGTATTTTAATAAGTCCTCCAGGTGTTCCTGCTGCTTGCTGAAGTTTTATAACTACTGATCTAAGGAAACTTCATATGGCTTTAAAATAGCAGAGAATTCTTTTTTTGGTTAAGTATCACTACATTGGCTCAGTTTATGAAATCTTGATTTTACTTTGCTAGCTTAGAGTATAAACTTCATAGAAGAGATTAGATAAAACTTTTAAAAATTCATTTTATTCTGTCTACCTTCATTAAGAGGCTTTTACTTTGATTAGAGAGAGAAAAAAATGATTCAACTAATCTTGAGTAAATTGCTTCCTCCCCTTTTATTTTGTTTATAAATTCACTAGTCTTGAGCTGTTCAATAGTATGCTTAATAATAAATAACATTTGATTGTAAATTCCAAGATAGGGGGTATCCATTAATTAGAAAAATCACCAAACCATATAGGTAGAAGGGCTGGTGGTTGCTCATGTTCTGGTTTTTGTGGTTGTTTGGAAAACATTGGAAATCTTCAGAACCTTTGTTTTTATTTGGAATATGGTTATTCTATAAGGAAGTAAATTCCTAACCCCTCTTTAACCTTAAAAAAAGTGGGAACCTATTTTACCTATAAATGTCAGTCAGCACTAACATTGAGGGGGAACAAATCTAGTTTAATAGTAATTATCTTTATTCCACATTATATTGTTTACATAGTTGTAGCTAACATGTAAAAACTCTTCTGCCAAAACTTAACCATCATATGGGAAGCGGGTATAGCTCAGTGGTTTGAGTACCTCCTTCCCATGTACAAGATCCCAGGTTCAATCCCTGGTACCTCCTGAAAAAAATAAACAAAAACTTAACCATTATAGGGTTGAATCAAATTTATTGAAATTGTCATTTTGGTTGTAAGAGTATTGCATGTATGGAGTTTTTAACATTCTTTTTTTTTCATTCATCCATTCATCCTACTTTTTACAAAATAAGAGTTAAGACTCTTAAGGATTACATTGATAGTAATGTCTTTGTAAGATTGGCATAGTTATTTTTTTCTGTGTGTGAAATTTGCAAAATCATGTACACTCATGGTGTGATCTAAAATATGTGGTGTACAGGTCCAATGTGAACTGACTCCTTCCCATCTCTTTTTTATTTAAAAAAAAAAAAATTTTTTTTTTAAATTTTCCTTTTTTTCCCTTCCCATCTCTTAACTTCATCTCCCACAACTCTCTACTGTGTTTCCACATACTATATTGTTTTATGGCAATTAGTGTTTCTTCACACTGTTCTTTCTGCTTGAAACGCCAACTTTCTTTGCCTGACTTAACTCAATCATCCCTTAAGTCTCAGCTAAATCACTAATCCAGGAAGCCTTGCCTGATCCTCAAGTTGGGTTAAATGTCCCTTCTCTATTCTGCCATAGAACTCTGTATATTTTTCTCAGAATTTATGTTTTATTGAAATTACCTGTTTATGGCTGGTTTATGTAGATTTTTCCTATTAGAGTTATGTTCCTTAAGAAAAAGGGGGCACTTGGGGATAGCAAATGGAAGAGAGAGTACACAGCTTAGTTGGGAAGGGAGGAATGGGAAGAGAAGGCTACCTCTGAGGCAAAGAGGGAAGGATGGGGAAAAGCTAGGTGAGTGTCTCTAAGTGAAAAAGGAGAGATCTCACACAGATGGCTCTTTTCTCTTCATTAGTGTATTAGTCAGCCGAAGGGGTGCTAATGTGAAATACCAAAAATGGGTTGGTCTTTATAAAGGGTATTTATTTGGGGTAGAAGTCCACAGATACCAGGCCATAAAGCATTAAGTTTCTTCTCTCAACAAAGTCTATTGCCATGTGTTGGAGCAAAACAGCTGCCGAGGTTTGCCAGGGTTCAGGCTTCTTGGATTCCTCTCTTCCCGGGGCTGTATTACTCTCCGGGCTTAGCTCCTGGTTCCTCCACAAGGTCAGCTGTAGACTATCAGGCGAACGGCTCGCTTCTCTTCTCCTGGGGCCTCCTTTCCAACATCAAAACTGCTTCTTAAAAAACTGCTTCAACTCTGTTCTTGCCATGCCTTTTATATTTGATTCCCCACCCACCAAGGGGTGGGGCTCAACGCCCTACTGATGTGGCCCAGTCAACACCCTAATCATAACTTAATCATGCCCAGATTAGCAGATCAGTTTACAAGCATGATCCAATTATATTTTTGGAATTCATAATTACATTAAATTGGCTAACGGCTACAATTAGTGAAATAGGCCTGGCCATAGTGTTTAGGAACATGAATGTTTAAAGGAGTATTTCATGGTAGTTTTTGGAAAATAAGGGATTCATTATTGTTTAGAAGCTATATTCCTCCTCCTAATTTTCTGTCTCTTTTTCCTCTTTCTCAAGCCAGGATAGACATTAGCTTAGAAGAGTTTTCTAGTTTCACCTATAATAACATGGGATATGCAGCCAGCCCAGGTCTGGTGCTGTATCACTTTTCTATCCCTGCCATAACAAATCACCATAAACATAGTAGCTTAAAAGAACACTAATTTATTGTCTCAAAGTTTTGTGGGTCAGAAATCCAGCAGGCTCTGCTAGGTCTCTGTTTAGCATCTCACAAGGCCAAAATCAGGTGTCAGCAGGGCTGCATTCCTTTCTGGAGGCTGTAGGGGAGAATGTTTCTTTGCTCATTCAGGTTATTGGCAGAATTCAGTTCATGTGGTAGTAAGACTGAAGTCCTGTTTCCTTGCTGACTGTCAGCAGAAGGCCATTTTTAGCTTCTAGAATCTGCCCACATGCCTTAGATTGTGGCCCCTTCATCCATCTCAAATCTAGGAATGGGGGTTGAATTCTCAGGATGCATCTCTGACACTCTTTCTGGGATTCTTCTATTTTCCTCTTGTGCCTTTAAGGGTCCATGTGAATATGCTGAGCCCACTAAGATAATCCAGGATACTCTCCTTATTTTAAGGTCTGTAACCTTAATTCCACGTGCAAAGTTCATAGGGGCCAAAATCCTGCCTACCACAGATGCCAATCCAAAGACTTTCATAACTGTGTCTGCCATACTACTTGCCTTGGTAAACTTCAACCAGGTTTTGAAAGGGGCCTGGTTATTCTCCAAAGACTCTTTCTGAGTCTACTTTCTGTTCTTTGGTGGGCTCCCTTCCCCATGCTACAGTCCTTATTTAATACTACTTGAATTGGGGGCATATTAATCTATGTATACATAACTTGAAGATACACAGTTGTAAATTGCAAATATGTAAATATACATTTTATCAACTTTTATTAAAGTTTCAAGCATTACAATGTTTTCCCAGCTTTACCTGTCTACTGGAAAGGTAGACAGAAATCACATCAGTTATCATAAATGAGATTAATATACAGAATGAATAGCTAGGTATAAAGTTTGTTAACTAGGTAACAGAAAAGCAAAAAGAGAACAGTAAGGAATCACTCACTGAGTTAGCAACTGCAAGAAGCAGCTATCACCTTTATAACTGAGGAAACAAAGAGATGTTAGATTTAGTAGAATAGAATGGTGTAGGAAAAAATATTATCAATCACCTGGAGATAACCATAGTCAACATTTGGTGTAGCTCTTTCCAGTCTTTTTTCTATGTGTATATGTATGCATTTAAAAACAAAAGTAAGATCATACAGTGCACACTGTTCCCAGGTCATTCATTAGGTATTCTTCTTTGTCATGATTTTTACATTAAAGTTTGATAAAATGTTTGAACTTATAGGTGGTCTAGTGATGGATGCTTTTTATAGATGAAGTATGCATTTTGTGGCTTGCTTAAAATTTTTAGTAGAGTGCTAATTAATTCTATCCTATAACAGCATGTTAAATACTGTAATAAAAATGAGGGAGCAGATGTGGCTCAAGCAGTTGAGCACCCGCCTCCCACATCAGAGGTCACAGGTTTGGTTCCCGGTGCCTCCTGAAAAAACAAAAACAACAAGCAAAGCAAATGATGAAACCAACTCAGGGAAGTTGATGTGGCTCAGTGGTTGAGTGCCAGCTTCCCACATAAGAGGTCCTGGGTTCAATCCCTGGCCCTGGGTACCACAAAAAAAATAAAAATAAAAAAATAAGATACATGTGTTGGTATGCTTAGGATTTCCTTATACTTGAACATCCTTTTATTTTAAAAAATGTTCTTGACCCTTAAATGTTAGATGTGGAATTAAGGAAATGTTTTATTTCTGTAAGTTAATTACCTTATTTTTTTCCCATAATCTACCCTCTCCAAGCTTAAAAGAGAAATTACAGTATTATTTATGTTACTTCTTTTAATGAGCCCTGCAGATTTGAAACACAATTAGTATTGTTATACTTCCTTCAATAGAGAAAATGTATGCTCTCTTAGTGAATGTGATATGCTTTTGTTCATGAAGAATGCCACAAGTAGTGCCAAACTATTTTAGGATGCTAAAATAAAAAATATTTATAAGCCAAAAATACTTTTACATTACTCTCATACAGGAAGATGTTCCATTGTTTTGGTCTGTTATTAATCATATAAAAATACTATAAAAGCAAACTGCATAATGTTTCAGGGTTTAGAGACTTTGATGATCATATAAATAAAGTTTTTACCAAAAAACTAAAAGAACAAAACAAATGAAAGAGTAGTTAGCACCACTGTAATGACATTAAAGATTCATTTTCCATCAGACTTTTATTAATTTCTTAAAACCACACACGATGTCTTGTATATAGGAGTGTTCAGAAAATATTGCTTGAGTTTAGGTGATCACGTTATTTTTGACCATGTTAAACCACTAGCATAATATCTTTTTCACTTAGTGAACTTTTTCATTTAGCTACTATTAGATGCATTAAGTATTGTTAACTGGCCCTAATTACATTAGGAGATGTATTGTAAAATGTAAACTTGGAGGAGAATGAGGAGCTGTTAAAGGAAAATAGGAAATTATCCTACTAAAAATTTTGGTAAAATCAATCTTTGGACTTGAAGAAATAAATGAAGAAAAAATGGTTGCCTAATAGATTTAAAAATGAAGATTCACAAAAAGACAGCCTGATTTAAAAACAGGCAAGGGAAACGGATGTGGCTGAAGTGATTGAGCTTCCGTCTACTATATAGGAGGAGGTCCAGGGTTTGATTCCCAGGGCCTCCTGGTGAAAGGCGAGCTGGCCAACGTGGCACGCTGGTCCACACGGAGCGCTGGCCCACACAGAGAGCTGGCCTGTGCAGAGAGCTGGCACAGCAAGATGATACACCAAAAAGAGACACAGAGGAGAGACAATAAGTGATGAAGCAGACCAGGGAGCTGAAGTTGGCGCAAGAGATTGAGCACCTCTCTCCCACTCTGGAAGGTCCCAGGATTGGTTCCTGGTGCCGCCTAAAGAGAAGACAAGCAGAAACAGAAGAACACACAGAGAGCAAACAGCAAGTGCAAAACAATGGGGGGTGGGGTGGGGGTAGGGAGAAATAAATAAAATAATAAATAAATCTTTAAAATAAAAAGAACAGCAACAAAACAAACAGGCAAACGACTTGAATGACATTTTTCCGAAGAAAATATACTAGTGTCCAAATAACATATGAAAAGATGTTCAATGTCGTTAGGTATTACGGAAATGCAAATCAAACCCACAATGTGTTGCCACTTAACACCCACTAAGATGGCTATAAAATAAACAAAAAACAGAAAATAAGTTTTGGTGAGTACGTGGAGAAAGTAAACCCTTCATAGTTGTAGGTGGGAATGTAAAATAGTGCAGTTGCTGTGGGAAACAGTTTGACAGTAGCTTAAAAAGTTAAACAGAATTACATATGACCCAGCAATTCAACTCCCAGGTTGTGTCAACTTGGCAAGGTAATTATGCCCAGTTGTTAGGTCAGGCAAGCACTGGGCCAATTGTAGTACAAGGACATTTATCGACTCTAGTCACCAGTGAGTTTACTGCATAGATAGCTGATGACGTCTACATCAGCCGGGAAGATTGCCGTCAACAATGAGTGATGCTTTATCCAATCAGTTGAATGCCTTATAAGGGAAAGTGATTTCAGCATTCAGAGAGAATTTTCTGGCTCATATTTGATAGCCAGTGTCTCCCAGAAACTCAAGGACCTTCATTGGACTTTCATCAAAGCCTCTGGTTTGTAGCCTGCCTGCGGAACCTGGACTTGTGCATCCCCATGGTCACATGAGAGACTTATAAAATCTCATACTATTGACAGATATCTCCTGTTGATTCTATTTCTGTAGAGAACCCTGACTAATACAGCTTGGTACCGGGAATGGTTCTTAAACCAAGGAACAAAATCTTAAACATGGGATGTCTGAGGTGGGATGTCCGAGGTGGTTCTGGGAGTTTTGCAATTGACTTACTGCTCTAATTGGACTCAAGGGTACTAATGACTCCCTTTCCAATAACGAAGACGCCGCTAACAGTCCATGGCGTGAGTTGGCAATAGAGATACACAAAATATCACCACTGGATTCCCCTACTTCCACGCTTGTAAGAAGCAAAGATCTGGGTGAGAGTATTTTCAACACCTTAACAAAGTTTTGTGGAGTCAAAAGGTATAATGATGTTGGCTGGCTCCTCCTAGATGCTCTGGATACAGTTACAAAAAAAAAAAGATGAGCTAAAGGCTTCAAATTTAAAACTTAAATGCCGCATGAATGATGTGAAAGTCTCTATGTGTGCCCTGAAAGAAAATCTTGTCTCCTGTAGCCACAGACTTGTGATGTCTGAGAATCAAACTCAGACTCATTCTGTGTGAAGCAGAGTTACAAAGGAAACTAAAATCTCAACTCCGCAGGGTTTCTGCAGTTAAAGTGAAGGCATTGCTTGGAAAGGAGTGGAACCCAGAGGATTGAGATAGAGACATATAGGATGATGATAATATTGGTGGGGACATTGGAACCCTAAATTCTGCTGAGACTTTACCAGATAAACCTGCAATGGCCTGCCCTGTGGAGACCACACCTTGTCAACCTTGTATCACCCAGCCTCCAGCCTGCCCCTGGGAGTCTGGACCTCCTTCAGCCCTGAGGTGGGTACCAACCAAACTGAAGCCTGCACTGTCCAGCCTCTGGCCTGCCCCAGGGAGTCTGGACCCCCTCCCAGCCCTGAGGCAAGTACTAGCCAAACTCCAGCATGCACTGCTCAACCTTCATTCTGTCCTACCTGGAGTCTGCCCTGAGGAATCTGCCTTCCAACCCCTGCCTGAAGAGACTAATCCTGTCTCACCAGAAGAAAATGCAAAGGAATGCCCTGAGGTTAGTAGCTTGCAAGACATTTCTTTTTTTTTTTTTCTCTTAACTTTATTTGTACATTTAATAATCGAAAATATAAA
>JAQZBX010050393.1:0-19674 GCA_029593785.1 Cabassous unicinctus | reverse complement strand
CAAGGCCTCTAGCCTGACACCCTTAGAAATGGCACCCAAGTCTTGCATCCCAAGAGATCCTGTTTCCAACCACTGACTAATATGATTTCTCATTGCTTGATTCCAAATATAAGGGTATAGAATTCCTTCTTTGGAGTAGAATTCCTTCTCTGGAATGTTGTCATATCTTCCCTGAGCACACTTTTCATGGAAGATGGTGGTTATAGCATCTAAATGAAGAGAGAGCTGGAACTTCCTTAGGTTTACAAAAGGTTATGGGAACAGATTGTGTCCAGTTTCTAATTAGAGCTTGCTTAATAAGTGAAGAATCTGAAAGCTACCACCCAAGAATGGTATCAATGCCAAGAGTCCTCTTATCTTCCAGTTTCTTCAGTCCTCCATAAGTAGAACAACTTAAAATTACTTTCAAACCTCAGTTTCTATTAGGAAGAGAAATATGCCAGGTTTTCATTCCTCCAGAGATGGTAAAAGGAAGCCTGCCAGTGGTTCTTTCATTCAGTCAACAAATGTGTATTAAGCACCTGCTATGGGCTAGACACTGAGTTTAGGGGCCTCATGATGACTGGGTTAGGCCAGGTTGAGGCAGTGACAGGCCACATCTCTAGCAAGACCTAACACTAGGGAAGAATTGCAAAAATCAGAGTGAAAAGGGAATTCTGCCTTATGTAGGAGGGACTGCATATAAAGAACACAAAGAGAAGAAAAAACAGGCTCATGACACCTGGACGCCTGTGACTGCAGTCATCAGAAAAACTTGGCAATCGTGTGGACCGTGACGTGGCCTATTCAGCATTTACTCAGCTCTCAGTTCTCAGCCTGCTCAGCTCTCCTGTGTCCATTAACAACGATGACTCTTTAAACAGCTGCCAGTCACTCAGCTACTACACCAATACTGCTCCTTCAAGACATTCCTGACATCCTACTGTTTTCTCTACTTTTGTGTATATTTGAAATTTTGCCATAATAAAGTATTTTTAAATCCAGTATGTAAGGGGGTCATCAAGCTTCACTTGAACTTTCTCAGATGTGAGATCCTTCCACTTCATAAAGCATGTATTGAGCTGAAAGTGACAGGCCTATAAGGTCCTCCAATTGATCAAAGTCCTCTCCTCTGAACTACACAAAAGTAGTCCTTTACACAAAAGGCAATTTCTCCACAAGGAAACCTTCCAAATAGCATGGTTATCATTAAGATGACTATATCATTTATCACTGAAATCAGAACAATATGAAAAGTGAAAGATGGCACTAAAATATTAAATTATAATTTTTAAATTTCTATTTATTAAGCAAATACTAGGTTTTAATCTACTGGGAGCTCTATTAAAAAGTTCTAGTTCAAAAGCATTTTGAAAAATAAATTTCCTTCTAGAACAGTAAAAATAACACAAATGTGGTACAGACACTAAACCAGATGGGACACTGGGAAATACACATAAACAGGGAATGACCCAGGTGAACCCAGACATATCGTCCCCCTCGTTACACTGTCTCGTCACCACTGCCCTTGTTCAGGCTAACCCAGTTCTTGAAACTGTTCTGACTTCTTCAGGATCCATTTTCCATCATCTGAAAATATCCACATAAAAGAAGGCAAAAATAAAACACAATATTACTGATGAGCTCTCAGAAGTGCATATGGCAATGAAGCTATCGTCTCCATGAATCTAAACATTATAGTCTCCTAACACCTCCCCCAGAATGCATTCGCTTCCCCAGCAGCTGCATCCATAGAGTTAGCTCTTATTCAGCTTGTAATCAACTGAAATCTTTTGCACATACAGTGCTGCTAAACTCAGTCTTCATCTTTATGAAGTTTAAATAAAAGAAAGGATTTTATTTTTTAAAAGTAAATTCAGGAATTATATCTTGTTAGTTTCAAGACATCATTACAGACTATTAATATAGTTTAAAATAAACAGCTTGTCGTACAACATATTATCTGTTCTTCCAATTTTTATGACATCCAAAGTTTGTTAAGCATCAACCAAATTGCTAATTAAAATGTTTAACTGAACAAGGCCCAGGCTAGACAAGCATTAGTGATTCTGGTTGATTTAATCAGTTAACTGTTTTTTAACCAGGTAAGAATCCACCAACATTAGACCCATTGGGCCCTGATATGTGAACCAAGAAGGAGATCAAACAAGTCAGATGCTTCCCTTTGAATGGAAGATAATAGAATCCCCAACTCATTTTCTAAACCATTTGCCATGATAGACAGTCTACTTATTAGCATTTGTCTTGTAAAGAAGTCTGAGGGGTTTCCAATAATAAAAGACACCAATTGTACAACGCTCACCACACAATCCGAACTCTCAGCTGTTGAATGCTGCCTGGTAAAAGCACAAACCAGAAAGAAAAGGTAGTGTATTCTGGCAACCAATTTCTCCAGTTCGGTACAGACATTACCTTCTCCTGTGCGCTTCTTTGGAGCATCGTGGTCTCACTGATGGGCCTCTCTGAGTTGTTTCCTACCCAAGAGTCATACTTAAGGTGATTGAAAAGCTGCAGCAGAGACCCACCATGGCTCAACAGGAGGGGTAATGTGAGCCAAGAATGACCAGGCAGAGACCTAGGATGAAAAGAAATCTCTGATGTGGTAGGACTAAGTGTGTGACTCCAACTATAGAAAACCGAAGAGAGAGGACACTGGTAATCGCTGAATGTCAACAAAACAAAAACAAATTCATTAAATAAAACTCAAAATGTCTGGAATATGAATCACCTTAGAGAGACAAGAGTAGTCTCCATGAAATTTTTTTGGGAAAAAATGCAACCGTTTTTCATTGAAAAGTATTATGGAGGTGGGAGCGGGTGTAGCTCAGTGGTTGAGCACCTGCTTCCCATGTATGAGGTCCCAGGTTCAATCCCCAGAACCTCCTTTAAAAAAAAGTACTATGGAGGAATTGTGATCTAGATAAAAGGGGCATCAGATCTGCAGGCAAACTCCAGTTTCTTCACTTACTTGCTATGCAATTTAGGGCTTTGTCATTTAACCTCCCCGAGGCTTAGTTTTATTCCATATAACACGGAGCCCTTTTTCATTGGCTTAGTTTCCTTAGTCAACTAAGGAAAATCCTCTTTGCTCTGTCAACCTTGTTATAAAGGTCAAATGGGAAAATAGAAATGAAAGTTCCACACAAATGTGCATTTTTATGATAATATGATTCATATGATTAACATGGATACTTTTAGTGAATTTGATTAAATATCTAAGGTCTCTTGAAGGTTATGAGATAGACAGACAGCAGATAGATAGATGGTAGGTAGATGATGTACGTAGGTAGGTGGATGGATGGATGGACAGATGGATGGATAGAGGTGGATGGATAATAGTTTGTTGGGGATTGAATCATGCCCCCCACAAAAAGCATGCTCAGGTCCCAATCCCTGGTCCTCTGGGTATAGAATCATCCTTTTCCAGATGTTACTTCAGTTAAAGTGTGACCCACCTGAACCAGGTTAAGTTTTAATCCATATTACTAGAATCCTTTATAAGCAGAGTGAAAGTCAGATAAGAAAAACCACGGGAGACAGAAAGAAGCTGGAAGTCAATGGAACCTGGAACCCAGAAGACAAAGGAGAAGATACTGCTCTGTGCACTGCCATGTGACAGAAAAGCCAAGGAACCCAAAGACCACAAGCCAGCCAGAAGATACCAACCCAGGAGGAAGCAAGCCTTCTAGCCTCTGAAACCATGAGCCAATAAATCCCTGTTATTGAGCCAACCCACTGTGTGTTTTCTGTTTTAACAGCCAGGAAATTAAAATATATATAGATAGATGATAGATACATGAAGTAGATGAGATAGACAGACAGACAGATAGAAATAAATGACATGCAGATATATTTACAACAGCAGTGAACTATGTTAACTGGATGATGGCTTGATTTATACGGTCATCGTATTTTTTTTTTTTTCTTCTTGTGCTTCTACAGTTGGTTTCAGGGAGAGTGCTGATAAAGAATAAATACAATGAAAATTCTTTTGATACCCAAAGAATTAAAAACCTTGTCTTGTGGAGGTTTCTAAATAATAAATTATCAACAAACATATTTGCTGTTTCATTTTCTGTATATATGAGTGTATATGTATATGGTTTGTACTTTTGTAGATAAATAAAAGATCAATCCAATGAAATATTCTCATAAAACAAAAGGTTTGCTCTGGAATAGAACCTTGTTTCACAATATCATCTTATACATGAGCAAATAGATGTTTAGATGTGTTAATGGCCTGCCCAAGATCAAGTTAGTGTCAAAGCTGAGGCTAAATCCTGGACTTCTAGACACTCAATCCTATGCTCTTTCTACTCCACTGAAATGCTCATTCTGTTCATGATGACACAAGATATGTCATAGAATATATCTTGATGTGAGGTTGCACTGGGTAATATAGGATGGTGAATGCAACATATAATTGTTTCCACTCTCCCTTTCTTCTCCCATGGGCCAAAAAAGTGGCTTCATACTCTTGAAAACAACCATCTGGGTAGGCACTAACAATAAATCAGGATTGCCATGTGAGATGAAAATCATTTACTCCTCTTAGATCTAATGAGAAACAGGAAATTGAATTCTAGTCCAATCCCAGCAACCCACATCATATCAGGCAGGAAAGTCACAGGCATTCCCTCATCTGTAAAATAAGGGATGAGGACAAAATGACCCCTTTCAAATTCAAATCTCCTCTACCTCTATGATTAATGTCTACAGCTAGCTTAAATGAAATGCAAGAGAAATAAGATGACTGTTGTGGATAAAAGTGTGTCCTGAGAGAAAAGAAAATTACCCAACAAGTACACATGTGGTTTGTGACATTTCCCTGTTTTTTAATCAGATAATTACCAAATAGCAGCTAATAGGGTTTATATTAGTTACAGTAGGCAAAATATCTTTAACACCTAAACCCTAAAATGCAACAGCTGAAACACAATAGAAGTTTAGTCCTCTCTTACAGAGCAGCCCTGACGAGCAGGTGTCTCTGCTCCACACAGTCATTCAGGGACTCAGGCTGATAAAAGCTCTGCAACTACAGCTTCCAAGGTCATTCTGGTCATTTCCTTTCTGGCCCACTGGAAGGGGGAAGAATATCTGTAGGAGGCACATTTACCAACTTAAAGGTTTGGCCCAAAAGTGCACACATCCCTTCCTCTCACATTCTACTGAAAGAAATTAACCACACAGCCATACATAACTTCAAGGCAGTTTTGAAAATGTAATCCCTAGCCGGCCACTCACATTCCAGCTGCAATTCTATTATTATGAAAGAAAGGGAGAATGGATTTTGTTGATCAGCTAACAGTCTCGGCCATAGAGAGTATTTCATTGAAGGTGTTTCAACACAGCCAGGCTACAAAAGCAATTGATAAAAACCCCAGCCATTCACTCGGGAAACTGTTACCGGATATCTTCACTGAGAAGCTATCAGTTTGCTTAAATATTAGCGAGAGAGAAATAAATCCTTGGAATCCCTACTTTGAAATCTCTTCTACCTATGAACTCCATAGAGATCTGACAATTGAAATTGGTTCAATTTCATCCAAGGAAGCAGACTTTCGCTTTTGATTTCTTCTATCAATCCAAAGCAAGCCAGCCCCATTATAGAAATTCAATCTATAGCTTTAAGAACATGCCTTTCTTTCCCTGGTGGCTGAGGCAGAGCAGTGAGCAATCTGACTGGCTAAGACCGAGTGATTCTCAATAAAAGTATGTTCATCTGTTATACTTGGCAAGGCTGCTAATGCACAGTGACACTGTTTGTCATGTCTTTTCTTTAGCTCATGAGTTTAAAAAGAAAAAAGACATAAACCAAAATCACCACCACCACCACCCCATTACATCAGGTCCCTCTTCACTGAGCTTCAGCTCTTCTATTTGCAAAATAGAGCAGATGGAATGTTAAATCTAAACTATAATGTGTCTTTCATTCCTAGCTGTCAAAACAAACCATGTGCCTCCTGCCTCTCAACTATAATCCATTAAAAGCAATGAGACTATTTCAGACACCAGAACATGTACAAACCAGTCTATTCTGGGTGATTTTTTAAAGCATAAATGTTGGAAGATGAATGAGTGAAGTCAAGCAAGAAATAAGTGCCCTGACTCAATGAGGATTTATTGATATTTTAATTATGATTGCTCTATGAAAAAGATACTTAGTCCTACTAAGGCCAGTAAATGTAAATATTTCTCAATTTGTTTCTGTGCAAAACATTAATATATATTAGGGTTGTACTAGCCATTATTAACTGTTTAAAACAGTGCTGACCAATATAAATATAATGCCAGCCACAATTACAAGCCACATATGTAATATTATTTTTTGGGTTTGTTTCACACAAATAATTTAAAATGTTCTAGTAGTCACAACAAAAAAGAGGAAAAATCAGTTGTGATGGTTAGGCTAATGTGTCAACTCGGCCAGGTAGTTGTGTCCAGGTGTTTGGTCCAGCAAGCACTGGGCTAATTGTAATACAAGAGCATTTATAGACTTCTATCACCAGTGAGTTTACTGCGTGGATGGCTGATTACATCTGCAGCAGTCAGGGAGATTGTACCATCAATGGGTGACACTTTTATCCCATCAGTTGAATGCCTTAAAAGGGGAAGTGATTTCAGCATTCAGAGAGAATTTCCCAGCTCATCGTTGGACAGCCAACTTCTCCCAGAAACTCATCAAGGACCTTTCATTGGACTTTCGTCAGAGCCCGATTTGCAGCCTGCCTGAGAAACCTGGACTTGCGCATCCCCACGGTCGCGTGACAGACTCTTATAAAATCTCATATTATTGACAGATATCTCCTGTTGATTCTTGTTTTAGTCAGCCAAAGGGGTGCTAATGTGAAATACCAAAAATGGGTTGATCTTTACAAAGGGTATTTATTTGGGGTAGAAGTCCACAGATAACAGGCCATAAAACATTATGTTTCTTCTCTCACCACAGTCCATTGCCACGTGTTAGAGCAAGACAGCTGCCGGCGTTTGCCAGGGTTCAGGTTTCTGGGGTTTCTCTCCGGGCTTAGCTCCTGTTTCCTCCACAAGGTCAGCTGTAGACGATCAGGCGAACAGCTCGCTTCTCTTCTCCTGGGGCCTTCTTTCCAACATCAAAACTGCTTCTCAAAAGACTGCTTCTACTCTGTTCTCTGCCTTGCCTTTTATATTCGATTCCCCACCCACCAAGGGGTGGGGCTCAATGCCCTACTGATGTGGCCCAGTCAATGCCCTAATTATAACTTAATCATGCCCAGATTAACAGATCAGTTTACAAGCATGATCCAATTATACTTTTGGAATTCATAATTACATCAAACTGCCCAATGGCCACAATTCTGTTTCCTGAGAGAACTCTAATACATCAATGAATTAACTTGAAAAATATGTTTTATTTAACCCAATACATCCAAAATTTTGTAATTGCAACATAAATCAATATAAAAAATTATTGAGATATTTTAGACTTTTTCATACCAAGTCTTTGAAACCTGGTGTGTATTTTGCATTTACAGAAGATACTAATTTGGGCTAGCCATGACTCAAATGTCCATTAGCCATATGTGGCAAGTGGCTACCACATTGGGCAAGTGCAGGTTTAGAATATCTTAGAGCTTTCTTTCCAGGACTTGAGAGTTATATGAAAATTAGAGTGATAAGGAAGTGTGATAAACATCACAAAGTAAATAATTGACAGGATCTTAACCCTGGCACACAGTGGCTGTAAGTCCACATATCAAGTCCGAAGCTACATAAATATTTTGAATTGTATCCATGGCCAAGCCTACCACAGACCCTAATCCCTCAGCCCACACTTGCAGCCCAAATCTTGATTGTTGATAATGGTTTCTAATGCCAGCAACTAATTCCTCAATCCTGTAGAATGCTTTGGTTATAAAAGTTGGGCCAGGGAAAGAAAATATGACTGGATCTTTGCCAGATGTGATGGAGTTCTGAGAAATCCCAAAATGTGCCCAGTTAATGAGCTGACCAAAACAGCACATAATCTTTGAGAAAGAGAAAGTTAAGAAGCCATCTTCTAGAAACTAAAGGGCACCCCTGGGTGTACAGGGGCCAGATCCATCATATAAAGGGATGGAGTGAGTCAGGTCATAGAAAGCAGAGTGACGGAGACTGAGGTAAACTGGAGCAAGAATGGCACATCTAAAGAGCCTCCAATTCAAAATTTATAAAACACTGTAAATTCTTGGGTCTTACAGGGCCTGTGCAGCAGGTTGCCTCTTGACAAGCCCAGACAGAAGCTCATAACTACATCTAAGAACGTTTCCCACACTGTACAATAGCATGGGACATCAGCCAAGATTTAAGAGGAAGTAGAAAACTGTGAAAGAATCCATTTCTTTTGTTAGTTGTCCTGGGTGAGTCCAATGAACTGGAGAGTAGGTGTTGCAACTCTGCTGAGATTCAGGGCTCAACCAACATATGAACAGACAGAAGATTTAAGTCTCTGGGACATATATTTAACAACTATAGTGTAATTATAGGTTCAAATAAAAGAAGTAGCAGAGCCATATGTACAATTATAAATGAGTCTAACTCTGTTACATTGGGGAGTATATATTGCAAAGTAAGTGTCTACAACTGCAAGGCATTCCATCCATCTGCCCCATGGGATCTAAGCCGCCTCTCAATCAGAAACAGAGTTGGCGTCACTATCCAAAATTCTCAAGATTGAGGAATGAACAAACATAAGAGGCAAATGCAACTATGGAAGAACTTGTATCATTGATATAAAGGCAGTGGCCACCAGAGGCTCTGAGGGGAGGGAGAGGGAAGAATAAGTGTAACATGGGGCGTTTTTTGGACATTGGAATTGTCCTGCATGACATTGCAATGACGAATACAGGCCATTATACATTTTGTCAAAACCTATAAAATTGTGCAGGGCAAAGTATAAATTATAATGTAAACCACAGTCCATAGTTAGTAGCAATTTTTCAATATGTGTTCATCAATTGTAACAAATGTACCACACTAATGAAAGATGTTAATGGGGGAAAGTGTGGGAAGGGGAGGGGTTGGGGTATATGAGAATCCCCTATACTTTTTATGTAACATTTATGTAATCTAAAGCTTCTTTTTAAAAGAAATAAATTTTTAAAATTACAATGGAAAACAATTTCTAACACATCATTTTTGAACAATCTGAAAAATGAATAGCCTACTAATAATTTTCCAGCCCTAAGATACCTCATGTGTAAATAGTAATGAATGGATTTGTTAAGTGCCAGATTATGTTGCTGACTAAATAAACTCAAAGATGACTTTTAAAGAGAGCCAATTCATTCAACATTCTAATCTAAATTGGACCATGCCAATAATCGCAAGATAAAAACCAGCACCCAGTCCAGACTTACAAATGATACTTTTGTACACAAATCACGAGCTTTTTCTTCAAAAGGGTATACTTTTGGTAACATAAGCAAGATTTGCTTGTGAAGAAATGACTTTATGTAAGCAAAGACATCATGCAAAGAGTGCAATGGGTCTCCAGTCAAGAATCATGTTTATTCAAGCCCATCTCTTCCTTGAAAACAATATTATCAATATTAAAAGCACTCACTAAGGAAATTAACAGGAAGCATGCCTAGTACTTGTAAAGATATAAACCCACGTAGCCAAAATAGCATTAACGTCATTCTTCCTGCGAAACTACCAGGAAAACAAGGTAAGGCAAACCTAATTTGTTATATCAAGACTTTGAGAAAAGCAAATAAAAACTTTCTCCAAAATATCACACCAGAGAGACTCTCCAAATTCCCTGAAAGGTATCTGATTTGATAGCCCTGAAATCCATTTTTCCATCACTGTTTAACTCTGTGCCTTAGTTTCCCCCTACGTATAAAAGATAGAATAATAATGTCTAGGTTGTAGTTTCTTGTGACAATTGAGATAATCCATGTAAAGTGTTTTGAAGAGGGCCTGGTACATAGAAAGCATCCAATAAATATCAAATACTATTTTTATCTTGAAAGATATAAAAAGAGGCCAGACAGAGGAGCCCAGTCGGATTTACATAAATATGTAGGGTAAAACCTATGGCCCTAGACTCCCTGCAGGCTCTAGAGTGCTCATGCTCTATTCACAGTCCAAATCCTAACGGTTGTAAATAAGCACGTATCTTAGTTTGCCAGGGCTGCTATGACAAATACCACAAACTAGTTGACTTAAACAACAAGAATTTATTGTCTCACAGTTTGGAGTCTAGAAGTCCAAAATCAACGTGTCAACAGGCCATGCTTTGTCCAAAGTCTGCAGCGTTCTGGCGGTGGCTTGCTGGCACTCAATCTCTGCCTCCGTCACTCCGCCACCTGTGTCCTGTTTCTTCCTCCAGTTCTACCTCTCCTGCTTAGTCACCTGTGTGTCTATCTAGATGTCCTCTGCTTACAAGGCCTTCAGCCATATTGGATTAAGGTCCACCCTAATTCAATTTGCCCTCATCCAAATAGGATCTTCAAAGATCCTATTTACAAATGAGCCCATATCCACAGGACTAGGGGTTAGGGCTTGAACATATCTTTTTGGGGGGACATGATTCAATCTACCACAGCCTTCAATCCAGCAACTAAATCCTCTATCTTGTATAATACTTTGGTTATGTAAAGCTCCTCTATCTTGTATAATACTTTGGTTATGTAAAGCCAGTCTCGGGAAAGAAAACATGGGTTTACCTTTGCCAGATATGATTGGGTTAGTGAACTGGTCAAAAGGAAGCACAGTCTTTAAAGAAGAAATAGATAAGTATCCAACTTCTAGAAACCGAAGACCACTAGTTTGATGCAGCTAAACTGCTGTTAAAGAAACAAAAATTTGTCTGCCCTTGAGGCAATGACCACAGGAGAGATTCTGTGATGCTGTTTGTTTAGGGAAAAAAATGAAACACCCTAGCTTCATTTTGAGCAAACCAAGAGTCATAAGCAAATGGGGCAGAGGAGGAATAGGCTTTCTGAATAACAATAGTTGAGACTATCAGCATTCACCCATATTCTAGAGCTCCTGTACTTCTCCCAGATTCTCTTGCAGTTAGGTGCACCCACGTGACTGGGTTCTGCCTCACGGATGTGCAGAACTGATATGTTACCTGTATGCCTAGCTCCTAAAACATGCCAGGTGACCTTCTACATCCTCACTCTTCTCTGAGCAAGCTTTGAACTCTGAGATGATAGAGACAAAGAATTAAAGAAGCACATATTTCTGAGTCACTACATGGAGAAGAACATGAATGAGAAACTTTTACTGTAATAAGCTACTGAGTCTTCAGGATTGTTTATTATAGCAGCTAGTGTTTCCCATATTCATTTATTTCAGTAGTAATTTACATCCTACTTAGATTCCAGTCTGTAACTTCTTTTGTTCATATCATCAACAATTCCCCCTTCTAAACCACAGGATGGCAGAACCAATGAAGAAATAGTAAAAGATATGAACTAGTTTTCCATTTGACTTAAGTTGATTTAATTTGCTATTCAAGTGACATTCAGACTGTTACACTCCCATTTTAAGGGCTCTTTACCTTAATGACTGTTAATTTCTTTGTGGTCTCTCCTCCTCATTCAAGCCACCATCATTTCCCATCTAGATTACAGACATTAGTTCCTAGTTGTTGTCCCTACATTCTCTCTTATTTCTCTATAGCCCACTCTTCATACAGCGGCCAGAATAAATCCCTGCTTCAAACCCTCAAATGGCTTACCATTGTAGCTATAAAAAATCCAAATCCTGGAACATGAGCTACAATGCCTTCCTTGATCTGGCCGCTGCCTATTCTAAAATCATATCTCTCACTCTCCCATTTGGTTATTGGGCTCCAGCCACTCTGGTCTTCAGTCAGTTCCTTGAACATACCAAATTTGTTCCTATCTCAGAACATTAGCATAATCTCTTCCTTCTTCTGCCTTCATTCCTCAAATGTCACCTCCTAAGAGAAGTCTTCCTTGACTCCCCCAGCTAAACTAGTGGTCTCCAAAGTCAATGTCTATCACGTTAAACTATTTTTTTTCTTCAGAGTATGCTTCAGTATTAAAGTAATCTCATTTATGTTTTCTGTTGGAATGGCCCACCCTATCCCATCACCAGTAGAATGCAAGCTTCAAAACTATCTTGTTCATTGCTGTCTCCCCAACTTTTAGTCCAGTACTAGGCTCATAATATATCCTCAAAAGAATATATATTAACTGACCAACAGAAGCTTGAACATACCCTCCCCAAATACGTTCACTCGCAAAAAAGTCTGCATATTATTTTATAGGATGCATGGATCCCCAAAAAGCCTAGGAAACCTATGTTAATAAGCAAGGAAATCCAAAATTGTATGGGTAGATCAGGAATCTGGGCTAGTCCAAATCAAACTTGGGATAAAAATCTGGGAATCTTTAGTTTAGTATCTAGATCTTCTTTATCCTTACTGATTTTCTATCTAATTGTTCCACAAATTATTTTGCGTGGGGTACTGAAGTTTTCAACTGTTATTGTTGGATTATCTACTTCTCTCTTCAACTCTGCCAATTTTCATTTATTTTGGATTCTTGCGTTACATGTGTATATGTTTGAAATTCATATTTTCTTGGCTTTTTTATAACCCTTTATTATGAAATATCCCTAAATTGGGGATTATAAACTTTATTTACACCAATTAAAGTGAATCTTAACATTGAAATATTAATACTTTAGATTATGGGGTGCTACCCCAGACCTCACCAGTAGTGTTACAACATATGCTACTTGCACCAAATTTCCTTTCTAAAATCCAAGTTTCTAAATCTGAAAAAACATCTTCTAGCCCCAAAGGTTTTGGATAAGGGATGCTGGGCCAGTCGTTTTCCCGAGGATTGCATAGTGCCAGGCACTGTGCTAAAAGCTTCATAGACATCTTGACATTTAATCCTCTGAATTGGCCAGAAAACCAAGTTTCTTCCACATTTCTTTCACTAAAGGAGCAAGACACCTCCAGCTGCCCTGTGTGGAGGGGCCAGACCAGCTCCATAGCCCAAGATCGCAGTTATCTGCTCCATCTCAGACGGGTTCTAGCACTGCATGGCCAGCAAATGTGCAAAATCCACGTACAAGAAACCACCACTTGGCCTCCCTGCTTGAAGAGGGCATCAGTCCCGGGAGTTGAGCTGGACAGGGTGCCTGGGAAATACCATCTCCCAAGACCTGAAGCTCTTCCTCTTCCTGCCAGGATTGAAGCCTCAAAATGCTTAATTTAAGTTTGTTTAAGTAATTGTTTGGTTTTCTCCATCTAAGGTCAGCTGTATAGAAGGACTATATGAAGCCACGGGGTCTAAGCAAGAGTTTTCAGGTTATTTTCTACGGAAATCTAGGGTGCTAACAAAGTTCTTCAGTGCTCCACAAAGCCTTGGCTCAATTTTTATTTTTTCAATATATTTATATATTCACCTATTTTAAATGCTGTAATAAAATCAATACACACACTTAAACATCATATCAAACTGAAATACTCTAGAGACTGACAATGAATTAATCATACAACACGAAAATTTGATTTTATGCAAATCCTAGTATAAAAATTCTATCATTTCTTTGTGTTTAATTAGACTTCCTGTAATTGTGTCAGTGACTTCAGAGGCTGTAGCTATAAAGTGCTCTACCTTTCTATCCAAGCCTATACATGTCTATAACACACACAACTATTCAATTGACTTCATGCTTACTAAGTATGTGTGAATGTGAATCAGGACTGTCTTTTCTGTGCAACCAAAATAAAACAGAGAAATAAATTGGAAGCAGTAATTGCCATTCATAACCCTCAGTTTCAGATATTCTATTATCATGAAAAGCCCTGCGATTTTGAGTGTTACTATTTGTGAATTTAGATATATAAATAATGCTAATAAAATATTGCTGTTACTTTTTTACCCAAAATCTAATCTCTACTTCGTTTTCCCTAGGCCCCTGTGTCTTCAGCTGTCTATCCCCAGTGTAACATTATGGGATGGGTGAAGAGAGTATCATTAGTTATGTAATGCTGTGTAAGAAGTTACCACAATCTCAGTGACTCGAACCACCACCCACTTACTACCATACAGTTTCTGTAGGTCAGAAATCTGGGCACAGAGTAGCTGAGTTCTCTGCTCAGGGTCTCAGGCTGAAACGGAGGTGCTGGCGGGGTCTGAGCGCTCATTGGAGGCTCACTGGCTCCTTCCAAGCCCATTCAGGCCATTGGTAAAAGCCAGTTCCTTATGCCTTGTATTAGTTTTCTATTGTTGCGTACAGAGTATCATTCAGCAGCTTAAAACTCCCCCTATCCACTAGCTTACAGCTCTGCAAGTCAGATGTCTGGGACTGTTGTGGTCAGACTCTCTGCTCTGGTTTCATAAAAGGGTGTTAGCCAAGCCATGATCCTTTCTGGAGGTCTGGGAAAGAGTCCACTTCTAAGCTCACTCAGATGGTTGGAGGAATTCAGTTCCTTTTGGTTGTTGGTTGTCTGTTGAGGACTGCTGTCAGGTCCTCCAGGCCATGCTCAGGTCCTTGCCATGTGTCCCCTCCATCTTCAAAGCCAGTGGCTGATAATCTCCCTTGAGCCAAATCTCTCTCACACTTCAAATCCTTCTCCAGTCTGCTATGATGGAGTCTTATGCAACATAACCATCATAGAAGTGAGTATTCCGTCACTATTCACCATCTAATCTAATCTAATCTAATCCAGGGAATGACTATCCTATCACATTCACAGATTCTATCCCCACTCAAGGATAGGAGATTATACAAGGTACATATACCAAGAGGCAGGACTCTTGGTGGCTATCTTGGGATTGCCCATCACAGTGGGTAAGGGAAAATCTATTGTCAGCTCCAGAATAATCCTACTTCGTACATGCCAATCAAAATAGCAACATTACCCTTGCCAGTGATTTGTTTCAACCTAGCATGTGACCCAGGTATAGTCAATAAGACACAACAAAGTCTGCTGGGAAACTTCTGGGAAACTTTCTTCCCTCATAAGATGAGATTACCCCCATTTCCAACTCTGTAGGCATTCCTGGAACTACTCCTGCCATCTTGCTCCCAGTCTGAGAGTTAAAGCATCACACGGGGTCAGGTAGAACCAAGAGAGCTCTAAGTAAGTAGAGCTGGAGCCCTGATGTACCATGCCAAAGTTCATGCTACCTCTGGACTTCCTGTTACATGAGATTTTCAATTCTCTCACCATTCAATCCAGCTTTGAATCCAGGTTCTGTTACTTGCAGCCCAACATGTTCTCATGGATAAAAGGCTCCAGATAAGATTTAATCTGGAAAAAAGTAAGAGTTCAGCTGCTAGAGAAAAGTTTGAAAAGCACAGATCTACTGGATAGATTCAGACAGACCTGGGATTCCCACCTAACTTCCAACCTTAAAGAGCCAAACTACCTTATCTGAAAGATAAGAAAAAGTAATTCCTATCTTTGTCATTATAAGAGTTCAAGGAAGTTTCACATCTGTAGCAAAAAGTTTAAAGTGAAAAACAAGACTTGCTTCAAATAGCTGATTATGACCTGGAACAAGAGGGAAGGATGGACAGGGAGGAGGATGTGTACGACCAGAGGAAAATGGTGAAAGTGAGTGTGGAGTAGGAAACAGGAAACAGGAAAGAACTCTGAGAGGCTGATGCACTGGGCATCACGCCCACCCCAGACTGGTAACTGAGCCCTAGGGAAGGAGGGGCTACAAGCATAACTTAAATGTAGGGTTGATACACATACACACTTTTACATGCTGTGGGGTCAGATGGTAGGAGGTGGCAGGAGTCACTGAGGTAGAAGAGAGGCACCTTTACAGAGACTCTTTTTCTCTATAAAGAGAAAGACAAGAGGTCCACGGTGTGGCACTGTACTCCAAAGACACATCCTAGGGCCCAGAATTAGACAGCAGGCCTTAAAGAAGGAACTGGAAGTCTCATTAAAGCAGAAAAGAAGTGGGCAGCAAGGAAAGTGTGGAAAAACATTCAGAGAAGCTTGTAACAATTTGCAAAGTGTTTTTCATATTCATTTTTCAGCTCTTATTATGTGCCAGACTCCAGAATACCATTTTGGAGCTTACGCTCTTGTGTCTTTTCCATTTTGATTTTCCATCTTGGCCTCTTAGGAGGCCAAGTGTATTAGTCAGTCTTTCTGTGTAACAAATAATTTCAAAATCTCAGTGGCTTACAACAACAAAGGACACATTTCTTTTTCTCACTGCTGGGTCTACAGGTAAGTTGAAATAGCTCACTCATCTTCAAATTGCCAGTGAGGTTCACAGCTCTTCCACAGGTCTTTCATCCTTCTTGGACCTGTGGCTACTCAAGACAAATTCTCACAGTGAATTATGAAAGGAGTGAGCAGAAACGCATAACACACAAAGCCTCCTGACATCTCAGCTCAGAATTGGACCCTTGTCACTTCCACCCACAAGCCCATTGGCCAAAGCAATTAATGTGGCCAGGCCAAAATCAAAGTGGTAGAGAAGAACGCTCTTCCCACTGTGGTAAGAGATACTGCAAAAAAATATGGATTTAGAATTCACAGGGATGATGAGGAGAATTGTGAGCAATGATCCAATCTACTATGCCAGCCTTGGTGGGTATACAAAATGTACATTACAGAAGCAGATGGTGTTAGGGACAAAAAAAAATGTGTTCTCTTTCCCATTTTGCCTTGAGTCTATAACAGACATTGCCCTACATGTCAATATACATCACCCACCTGAGTTTGAAACTTCTCCCTGGCCCTTATTAGCCAAGTGACCTTGGGAAAATTACCTAGCCTTAGGCCTTAAATTCCTCATCCATAAATTGGGAACATAAAGACCTACCATATATGATTGCTGAGTATTAGTAAAATAATTTCAAATTACTGGCTTATAGAAGTTGCTAAATAAATGGTGGCTATTATCATGAACTATCTAAAGCCTCTGCCTTTGAACTGGAATTAAGATTTCAGACTCAATGCTGAATATATACCTATCACTAAAAAACCCCACAAATCATTATTACATAAAATAGTAAGGAAATCCTTATAAGAAAGGAAACAGAGTATTTGATATCTGAATAATATTTTACAAGCACACAGAGGAAAAAGGGATTTCCATATCTGGGAAAGCTGGAAAGAGTTTCAACAAGAGGTGAAATTTAAGCAAGGACTTGAAGTTGGGCTAGAAGTACCTTAGTCAGAGAAGGGGAAGAGGACAGCTAGAAAGCAGATGGCATATGAATAGTTTACTCACAAGAGAACTCGTAGGTAATATTATTTTGGTAACATCTGTAAGAAAGCATCTCAGCACCCCATGTTGATACGAAATTTGTCTTCATTGGGAATTTGATGGTGGGGTGGGAGTGGCCTCAAAATCCCTCGTAAAGGGCAGAGTTGAAGCAAATTTAATGGGGCTGGAAGATCCTTTTAAGCCACTTTAAACTTCTGTTATCTTATATACAGACTATCATTTGTGAGAGAAGATATCACAAGAGGAGATGCTTGCAGAATTTCAAAGAAAAATAAAAGCTTTTCAACCCTAGAACTTAACAGGGAACCACAGATTCTTGGAACACATTGCTTTCCTGTGGGAAAGCTGTCTTGTTAACTTTACCACAAGTAAATAGTCCTTTTTTGTTTGTTTTTCACTCGGATCCCATAATAAACCAGACAAGCTAACTCAGAGGATGTCTCCTCTTTTTAACAGCTGGTGTCCTTCACTGCACTTGGTAATGCCTCCACCGGGGATTCCAAACAATAAAATATTTGGGATCTGACTTATGGAAAGAAACACAGAAAGGAAGCACTGACTCTTGCAGTCTTGCTCTTTCATATGATGCTTCTTGAGTTCCAAAAGGAATATTCACAAAACCTACCCAGGAGGGCTGGGAGGGCTGCTAGAACAACTTACTTTCTTTTTCCATAAGTAGTAATATTTTAATAATACCACCTTATATTTGCACAGTGCCCTGTGTATGATAAAGTGCTTTCACAGTCAATGTCCATTTTAATCCCCAAGGAAATCTTAGGGGAAAATAACATTTTTGGACATGAGAAAACAGATCCTCTGAGATCATGTCATTCAAGACACAACAGCTAGTAAACAGCAGTCAGATCTGAAGACAGGTCTCAGGCTTGTACTCTGCAAGTCAGCAACCACCTGGATCGTGCGTAATCTTGACCAGCTAAAGGGACCATTAGTGTAGGGGTAAAAGTCATGGACTTTGGAGACTCTAGTCCCATTTGTCCCATGGTTGTGTGTCCTAGGGAAAGTTATTTGTGTTCTGTTTCTTCATCTATAAAACGAGAGGATGGAGAAGGTTCATATATAAAGGTCTTGGCATGATAAATCGTACCAGTTTTCTACTACTGGCACAGCAAATTACCACAAACTTAGCAGCTTAAACAACTCAAATTTGTTATCTTACAGTTCTTTAGGTCAGGAGGTCCGACATGGGTTAAAGCAGACTAAAATCAAGATGCCAGCAGGGCCGCATCCCACTCTGTAGGCTCCAGCTCCTGGCTTGTTCAGGTTGGAATGCAACCTTTAGTTACAAAACCGTTTTGCATTTCTCAGAGTCACTCTGCCTCCTCACCACGCTCCAGTGTCAGGGAAAAAACAGCCATAAAAGCATAATGAAGCCCCAGATACATAACAACTCCCCCATCCTCCTATACCCCCTCCGCCCCCACCCCCCGCCAAAAAAAAAGATGCAAAGGCAGGTCAGGTGAGCTAGGATGGAGCATACTGTTTGTTAGAACCAGTTAACATGTATTTTGCCAATTGCATTATGTTTGTCATTTAAGTTGAGTGAGGTGAAAAGTGGAAAATTGTTGAGTACTAGATGCTAGAGAAAAGTTAACCTAAACTATCACTAGACATTCGTTTTCACACATGCTGGTCTATGTCATAAATTCTAGTTTATGTCTCAGAAATCAAAATGACCAATGCCTTCCAAAAAGCTGGGTCCTAAGCTGCAATACGTCCTGAATTCTCTGAGTTTGTAGGCCTCCACGCTTTGTTTTACTAATCTTTTTGGTTCTAGGCTCTACCATGGGTCAAACACACCACCATTTGCTCTTCTAACATAAACAGGATGATCGAATTTGGAATAAATTGGGCTCCCTGCTAAAAGCTGGATCTGATTATGACATGCTACGAAAATTCAAATCAGCAAGTTAAAACTTGCTGGCGTGGGACTTGCAGCTTAGCAAATCAAGGAGCTAAATCAATATTTTCCAAGGATAGCCTGAGGGAGAACTGCAGCAGGAGAAGGCACGGTATTCTGGAGCATCTACGGAGTCCGCATGACAGAGTGAGAGTGCACATTTAAAAATTAACTTTCTCCAAACAGCCTTTCAGAGCCCACTTTGAAAATATTTCTGGCTACATATTATCCTGCAGTTTGGCTATATTTTTAATACTCTCCCTCTCCAAATCCATTCCTGTGAGAGCTGCCCATTGGCAGTGGAGGCCTGTGATTATCTCACTGTGTATAATTCACTTAGCAATACAATACGCTTTTGCAAGGGCGGCTGCAGCACAAAGAGAAACTGCCAACGTGAGCATTCTGGGGTCAGGCAACCTGCCCCACCAGGCAAAGTCATTCTGAGCAGACCCCTCCAACAGGCTTTCCCATACCCTGCACTGCGCTAGTGGTGCTGCCTCTGTGGCTGCCCAAATCTCCCGGGGGGGGGGGGGGGGG
>JAQZBX010050392.1:0-19668 GCA_029593785.1 Cabassous unicinctus | reverse complement strand
TAGCTGTGGTTAGCATCTATGATCAAGCAGCATTAAGTAAAGGCAATTACCCTCAATAATGTAGGTGGACCTTATCCAATCAGTTGGTGACCTTATGAGCAAAAACTGAGGGTTCAAAGAAAAAAAGAAGAAATTCTGCCACCTACTCTTCTGTTTCCAGCTTGCTGGCCCCTCTCAGACTTAGGACTTGCTGGTTCCTGCAATTACATGAGCCAATTCCTTGAGATAAATTCCTTAAAAAATATAAATAGATAAGTAGATTAATAAATGATAGCTAGCTAGCTAGCTAGAATACATATACTCTGTTCTGTTTCTCTGGAGAACTCTGGCTAATACAAGCACCATTATATTCTCAAAGTTATTCTTCCACTTTGAGGATTAAGGCCATATATTTGGACCCAGCTTGTCCTGTCTCTTTTTGCCTTATGAAATGATCTTCCCCAGAGGGCTTCTCATTTCCACATTCCAAAAACCTCTTGGAGTTCTGTCCTTCCATATTCTAGACTTTCCCAGAAAGCTACAAATCCTAGAAATGGGTACCCCTGTTCCTCTCTCACACACACTGCTAGGCACTGAATATTAACAATGAAACAGGACATAGATGTTATTTCCGTAAAGTGAGGAAACTATCATAATTGAATCCTCCACAGAAAGAAAACAAATATGTATCTTCTAGATCTCCCTTTTGGATAAGAGAGAAAATTCATGGAACAGCATTTTACTTAGAGTGCTTATTTCTTGGCAGAGTTGATTTGGTCTTCTAAAAAAGACAGCTAGGAGTTTGACCAACAGCCTACAATATAATCTGTTTTTTGTTTGTTTGTTTGTTTTTCAGAGAAGGTATGGTGCAGATCATCAGATTCCAGTCTTTCCCTTCAGAAGTGGCACTTTGCTAGATCCAGGGCATTCTACCCTGAAGAGTGTCTACCTAAAGAATTCCCAATCCAGAAAGTTCTACCCCATAGCCTAAAACCACTGGAGATGGTTCAGTCTTCTGGTAATAGCTAACTAAAAGTGAGTCTAGAGAACTCTGATTCAGCAAAGAGAAAGTGTATTTTCCCCAGAATTGGTAGGCCGATGCCTGGCTTTTAGAAAAACAAGCACATCTCTGGTACTATGAGAGTAGCCGTTGCCATGGCATCCAGCCAGCCAAAGCTTCAGATGCTGCCGAGGTTCCACAGAGACCAGGTCCTCTGAGCTGACAGCAACAGTAAGATGCAGCTGCTAATTATGTATTAAAGAAACAAGAAAACCCCCTCTGACATGCTGCAGATGCTGCAGATGGTGTCTTGGCAAGAGCAGAGCTGCCATGGGTTAATTCCTTGTTTGCCCTTTACAAATGCATGCTGTTGGGTCATGTCGGGGGCAACCAAACCCAATAGATGGAACGTTGAGAGTATGCCCTTCCTTTGGCTGTCCCTACAGTCTTTAGCGTAATTCTGCCTTTTTTGTTTTTTACTTTTAGCAAAGTAGGGCACTATTTGTGTGTGATATGGTCTTAGCATCCATTTAGTCCATTTCCTTCATTTTCCAGAACAGAAAATTCATGTTCAAAGATGTATATTACCTTGCTCATGCTCACATGGCTAGTAAATGACAGAGCCAAGATTTGAACCTAAACCCATGCTTTTCCTCAGTAGTCCATGGTGCTTCACTGGACTTGTGGATTCTATATTCTCTTGCATAAGTTAGGAATGATTTTGGCTGTAAGTCACAACAACAACAACGTTAAGAGTATCTTAAAACGTAAGGAGATTAAGTCTGAATATAGGCAGTGCCAACACTGGTTCACAAGCAGCAGTCAGGACCCTGGGTCAATGTCTCCGTAGTTCTCGTGTCTTTCCTCTCATGAGCACAAGCTGGTTATTGCCAATGCGGCATCAAGCCTACTTGAGCACATTCAACACCAGGAGCAGTGGGCAGCCGCGGAGTAGGAGGAGAAAGGTGAGAAGAGCCGTGGTCATGGTCGTCTCTCCATTTTCGGGGAGTAAAATCTTGCCCAGGATCCCCCTCGTTGAGTTTCTCTTAAGTCTTACTGGCCAGAACCAGGTTACATAGACAACTCTAACAGCAAAGGAGGTGGGAAAATGAGCATTTTGGCTTTTCTCAGCTGCTATAAAGGGAAGTAGTTAAGAGAGAAGTGAATTGGGAATGGCCATTGAGTAGCCAAACAAGAGCGTCTGTCACATGTCCTCACAGTCTCCAGGGACCCATTGCTGTATGGCAATTCTTTGGTTCAGTGCTCATAATCTTTTTCCAGTGTTGCTCTAAGAGCCTTCTAACTGATGTCTCTGTCCACAATTATCCCTTTAGTGAATGATTTGGGCTGAATCCCAAGTTGTCTTAGTCAAAGCCGGGACCCCTTTCCATCAGAGGATCCAACTAACCATCCATGCATTTAACAGATAAGCACTTTGATAAAAATTGTTTAGTTCTATTCTAGGCACAAGTGGAAAATATTCTCACAACAAAAATATAGCAGAAGATCCCACTGTCTTTCTCTTTTCCACACTCCCTCCCTCACCATTCCCACCCTGCTTAGCCCCATATTTCCTGAATGGGTCAGTTCGTGTGGACTCTCCACATGATTTAAATCCCAGCTGAACTTGAAATGCTGTAATTTGAGTGGAGAAAGAAAGAAACACACACATACATACACACACATAATCAGATGCTAAAATCAAAGGGTAAGACAAAATTCCTTACAGACTTACAAATTGACTACATGGAAACTTACTTTTTTTCTTTATAATATTATCATCTCAATCTGGTGGCTGGTTTTCAGATTTATTGCAAATTAAGACTTTCCTATGGGATCTTTTGTGCTTGTCATTTGATAAAGATATATTTATTTAAAAGACCAGACTCGGACAACTTAATCCTAAAAGCCATGGAACACCATTTGAATTTATTTTTTTATCCATAAACAAGGGCTGGAACGATGCAACAATAAGAATACACAGCAGCACCCTCAGCATTGCCAACATCAGGGGAGCCACTCGCATTGCGTCTATGTAAACGGAGCCCACTGGAGCTCTGTGAAATAGCTACGCAGGTCACCGAGTAGGCTGAGAGCTAGTCCCCACACGTGCTTGCTCTCTGTGATGAGTCTTTTCTGTTGCCAGAGCACATATGTGAAGGTTATGCAGAGAAATGGTTGTCCTGCTCAGATAGCACCCTGAGGAGAGCAGTTTTTGTAAAGTGATGCGTAGCTCTTGTTTCTAAATGACAAAAGGGAGGAGAACTAGGGTGTCCCAACATTATCCGCTCCCCCCGCCACCAGCCTCAGGGAATAAAGAGACAGAATAGTGTAGTACTAGAAGAACCCAGTGTAGCTTACAGATTGAGGCATTGTACTGAACCTTTGTAACCGAGGGTTAAGAATTATATATATGCCTTTGTGTTATTAAAAATAGCAAAAAGTTACTTTCTGAAATTGCTGAAACTGGCTGGATTTCGCCTAGACCTGCTGTTATTATGGTCATTTTAAACTGGCCTCATCCCTGTTTATGGTTATGCAAAACTTAGCCTCTCCCTTGTGTAGAACCTCTTCACCCTCCTGTTTGATATCCACATGGAACACCTTGTGACTGACCTCTATTCTGTACTTTCCTGTCCCAGAATCTTGATCTCTGATAATGATTATAACCTTGTAAGTCACTCTGGTTTTGTACCCGTCCCACCATATTCAACCGCTTACTGTTTATTAATGAAGGAACTTGTGTCCAGCTCCACCCAAATTATTCATTAGCATCCTGATGGTATAAAATATTAGAATTTCTGCAGTTTAGGGAGGCTGATTTGAGATTGTGCATCTCCAGTCTCATGCAGACAAATAAATCCTCTTTCCCTTGCTAGCCTAGTTCAGTGTGCCTGTCTATTCTGCCATGCTGAGCTAACGAACCCAGCCGAGGACCCTCTTCAATAGAAGAAGGGAATGGCAGGTTTGGTGTGGGACAGAGGCAAATGCCGGGAAGAGACTGAGCAGAACTGGAGAACATAAACTGTTGGGTCCCTGAGGGAAAGATTTGGGTATTTTCTCAGGCAGAAATTATGTCAGTTTGGGGGAGCGGGCTTATAGAATATTAGAACAGAAAAGAGAGGGCCTAGTAGTCAGATTAGTCCATGGGGAATCAGATTTAGCAGGACAGAGCAGACAGCACATTTTTATGGTGCTTTTCATTAATTCAACAAGAAGTTATTGTGTATCTATTACTGTGTCTGGCACTGAGCTATGCCAGGAAATGGGGATGGGATTCAACAGTGGTTGCAGTCATGGTCCTTTCCCCCAGCAAGCTTCCCATCTGGTGGCCAAGGCAGACATTTGACAAATAATCACACCGATAAGTGTGAAATTCCAAGTGTGATAAGCAGTACAAAAGGAAAATACAGAACACCAGAAGAGCAAAAACTAAAGGAGCCTAGTGTCAAAGAAAAAATCATGGGACAGTGTTAAACACACAAGGATAACTTTATTCAGGGGCCGTTGTAACTGGGGAGAGAGTAGAACTCTCCGTGGAAACAAAGGACAGCAAGCTTTTTAAGGGCTGGGAGTGGGTGGAGGAAAAGCTCTGGAAAATAATAAGGGGGGTTGGTCCCTGGGCGGGGAGAGGGATTTACTGAGGTTGTAATTAGGACTAGGGCGATTTTGTTACTCCAAGGTGGGTAAGGGTTTTTTTGATGTTGCTATTAGGACCACTTGGTTCAGATTATTTTCCTCTGGGGTAATTAGGCCACCTGGAGTCTGTAAGGAGTGGGACAGAGCAGGGAGATAGGGAACTGCCTAGTTAGGAGCCTCTCAGGCTCCTGGGTAGCGAAAGGGCTGGGGTGAGAGGAAGAGGGGAGGAGGAGGTGTGACAAGACTGATATTTAGAATAGTTAGGATCTGAAGTTGTCTTTCCCCCTGCAGTCTGAGTTGCTTTTTCTCAGCAGTCTCACAGCTGCAACATTAATTTTAAGGTAGTCAGGACCTGGCAGGGAGCAGGTAGGGCTGCACAAGGAATGAGGCTGGCAGCTTGGTCAAGAGAAAGAAAAGGTTTTGATCAATACCAAGACTGAGGATTCAGGCAGAGCATAACCTGGGGAAATGATTTTTAAACCTGTGAAGGATGAGTGGGTCCAGCCAGGTAAAGAAGCAAAGAAATGTTCTAAGGAAACTATATACCGGGGAATTCTTAGAGTTGTGCCCTATTTCACTTTGAGGATATTAGAATTAGAAAAGGAGTCATATTTGATAATTAGTATGTTTGGCTTAGATATAAAGTGACCTGGAATAGATCCGTATTGGTCACCTTGACCTGGAATGTGTTAAGAAGGCTTTGATTCCTAAGTATCATAAAACTTGTGCATTGTGCACAATAAAGCAGTCAAGCCAATAGTAAGTAGGTTCCCCATTCTCTGAGCAGGTTTGAGGAATAATTAAGACAAGGAAATAAATGCTTGTGGCTGATGTATTAACCTGCAGTAGAGGGACCTGTAAGGAGGATGATTCAACAGGCAGGGAGAAAAATGAGAGCTGTACTAGAACAGGACTGAGCCCAAGCAGGACACCAGCATACAGTGCTGTATTTCTTGACTGCTCTGATAATGGTTTGAGGCTCCCTTGATTTCACTAACTTCTCCAGCCAGAAAACCAAGCAATCAAAATATGTGGGGCCAGAGACAAGTCTAGCCTTAGAGTAGAACTGTAGGAGTATGGAGGAGGGGAGAAGAGCTGGCATTTGGGGAGTGGAGAGAGCTGCTACCTCGGGGTACTTTCTCCAATGCCAGGGTCATTGGAACAGTTTTTAAGCTAATATATTGATATGACAGTTGTTAAGAGAATGAAGAGGGAAGCGGGTGTGGCTCAATGGATAGAGCTCCCGTTTACCATATGGGAGGCCCCGGGTTCGCTTCCTGGGGCCTCCTTGTGAGGGCAGGCTGGCTGGCCTGCGCGGCGCGGTAGGCTGATGCAGCAAGACCTCACAGCAGGAAGCGGGTGTGGCTCAATCGATAGAGCCCCCGTTTACCATGTGGGAGGCCCCGGCTCCTTGTGAGAGCAGGCCGGCCCACGCAGCGCGGTGGGCTGATGCAGCAGGACCTCACAGCAAGGGGGAGATAAGCAGACACGGAAGAAATACACAGCGAATGGACACAGTAAAACACAAGCAGCAAGGGGGGGATAAATAAATAAATAAATAAATCTTTAAAAAAAAAAAAAAAAGAATGAAGAAAGAGTTTTAAATTGAAAGCAAGACCTTCTACATAGGCTCATTCTACTCCAAGAGTTTCTTTGATTCATTTGTAGGTTGGCTAACAGTGGAATAAGAATAGATTCTATAATCAGCATAGTTGGTTGATTCATTATCCGGGATGCTAAAGGTAGCGGTAGTAAGAGCACAATTTCAAACTCATATAGGAAGAATGTAATTGCCTTCAAGAATAATTTTATTAAAAATGGCAGGCAGGTAGATCGTAGTGGGTTAAATCCAGATTGGTACAAAGTTGAATTTTCTGTGAATATGTTCAGCCATGGTGATAATTACTAATTAAGAAACAAATAGTGTATTAACTACTAGTGATCCTATTCAACAATTCTTTTTTGGATTTATCTCAGAAGAAGTTGGTATGAAGTCATTATGCCATTAGTATCTGAAAAATAGGCTCCTCAACAATAAATTAATACATAAATATACAGTCATATTACATCTGTAAAGGGTCAGTATCCAGCAGCAGCTTCAAACCCAAAACTCTGGCTAAATGTGAAGTGAAATTTTAGTTGATGTGCAAAGCATGCTATTAGGAATGTTGTACCAATAAGTATATGTAATCCATTATGTCCTGTTTCTCTAAAGAATGATGAACCGTAAATGAATCTCTTTCATTATATTCTGAAGCCTGTAATAAACTCCTAGAGCAATGATGATGAATAGTGGGTGTAATATTTGCTTGTGATTTTCTTCTCTTAGACAATGGTGGGCCAGAGGAATAAGAATGCAAAAAGATGAAGTGTTAAATAATGCCAATTCTAATGGATACAGTGGATAATCCCCGTTGTTGCTCAGCATCTGCCAAGTTCTAATCTAGAGGTTAAGTTTGAATGATAAAAGTTCAGAAAAATCCTGTAAAGAAAAGTGCTTCTGACACAATGAAAAGGATTGCTTCATACTATCGTACAACTGATGTGTGATCATCTTGGAAAATATGCTTGTGTACAATATCTCCTCATCATTTATATATTGTTAATGTATTGGTTAGCAAGTCTAGTATTAATAGTGTTGTGTTGAAATGGAGTCATATAATCAATCCTGAGGTTATTAGCAGTACAGATACTGCTCTTGTAATATGGCTAATTTCCTCCTCTGATTAGATGAGTAAGTAAGTGGCCAGTTACAGAATTTGATGTAAGTTTCAAGGCTAGGGCTATTGGTTGATAAGTGAAACAGATTACTTTGGCTAGAGAATGTTTAAATGAGATTTTGGTTTTATCATGGAAACTGTATAGTGAAAAATTAATGTTACCTGAAGGAGAAGTCTGGGCTTTGCCCTCAGCTACTTGGAGGTGATCTCTAGGCCCCTGGAATGTCCTGCCTGATATTAGCAACTTCGTTTGCTTGGGGGCTTTGATCATGACACAGTCTAACAGTGTGATTTATGATAGTGGCTTACTAGTACTGACCTCCAGAGGAACTGGAGACTAAAAATGTTAGCCCAAACCTCCAAAAAGGGTTGTAGACTAAAGGTCATCTATGCAGGAAGTATCTGATCAAGTTCCAATAAAAACTCTGGATGCCAAAAGCATGGGTGAACTTCCCTGGTTGGCAATACTCTGTGCATATTGTTGTACACCTTACCCGGGAGGAGGTAACATAGTACATGGCTCCACCGGGAAAGGACAATAGAAGCTTCACATTTGAGCCCCTCTCAGAACCTACCCTATATGCCTCTTCGTTTGGTTGATTCTGATTTGTATCATTTTGCTTAACAAAACTGAAATTACAAGTATAGCATTTTCCTGAGTTCTGTGAGTCATTCTAGTGAATTAGAATTCACCTGAGGGTGACTGTGGGGACCCCTGAATTTGTAGCCAGCTGGTCAGAAGTGAGGGTGGTCCTGGGAAATCCTAAACTTGTGGCTGGAATCCAAAGTGAGGGTGGTCTTGTGGAGGATTCTTCCCTCAGGCTGTGCACTTTGGCTCTAACTTTTTGCAGAATCCAACAATAACTATTGCTGCTCATAGTCGGACTGTTATTTGTAGGTTTATTAAGATTTGTGTGACTGGGGAAAATGTATGGCATAGCAATCCTAAGAGATTTGTAGTTCTAATAAATAAGTGACATAAATATTAGAGGTCAAGTTTTGTCCTGGGTGGCCTTGAATTAACTTTATCAGTTTGTAAATTAATTAGACTAATCTCTATTGGAATGTAGGTAATTACAGCAGTGTTAATAAGATGTTCTGGTGAGAGAAAAAGAATTGTTGAAAATATAATCATTAAGTCACAATAGGTAATCTGAATATCGTGGGGTGATGAAAGAGGCAAATACATTTATTTGGTTCATTTTGGTTCTCAAGGGGCCTGGTGTTTTGGTATTTAAGTGTTTCAAATATGGATATTAGTGTAAAAATAGAACCATAAATTGTTAATTGAAAAGTACTAAATGATGTTATAATTACTGATAAGACATGAATGGTCCATGATGCTGTATTTAATTAGGGCATATGTCATTAAAGAACAAATTTTTTAACTGAAAAGATTGATGTTAAATGCACTCCTCAGTGAATTTATAGTATTGATGCAGATCAGCTTTTGAAATATTTTATAGGTGCCATTTCAAGTCCTATGGGTTAAATCACAATTTTCAAAGCACTGTGCTTAATAAATACCAAGTCATGTGAATGTTAATGTTGCTTGATTTAAAACTCCTTGAATAGCATGTTTTTAAATCTCAGGATGGCACCATTTATGAGTAGACCACATTTTCTAATGAGATTAGTATTTGGATCAAAAGTATCTATGGGGAAAAGAAAGGCTTTCCTTGGAGCTTGACTTTGGATTCAAATCCTGAGGCCTCCATTTACTGGCCAAATTGCCTTCAGCTAGCTACATAAGTTGGCTGGCTGAGTCTACATTTTTCCTATTTATAAAATGGGGATAATGCTACCAGTCCCAAAATGCTGTGATGGTTGAATGAAACATTAGGTGTGTAGTCAGTCAAAGTAATTTAAGACATATATAACTTCCTTTTCCTGATCTTTTCATGGGGCACATATGAAAACTTTTCATGCTGTGGTTAGCTAAATCCAAGTACTAATTATTATTTTTATATCAAATCCCCTCCCATTCTCTCTCCATTTAAATATTACTGTGGAGATATGACTCTCCCAAGAAGCTCAGCAAAGAGGTTGAAGCAGTAAGTGGCTGTCAAATCCCCTTGAGATTTTTATGTCTACATGCATATAAATTTGATAAATTAAAGAGGTATGTCTTTCTAAAATGTGCTTCTTAGCAAACCTTTTCTAAGGTCTTGTCATCATAATTTTAAGGAAGATGAAAATATTTTTTTAAAATTTATTTGAAATAAAAGGATGCATCTGAAAATTCTTTGAGGTAGATCATGTTGATTGATTTGTTGATATTTCTAACCAGGTACAACAATTAAACACACATTATATCGGCAATCTCATTTTGTGTTCATGAAAATGATGGAGAATGGAGAGAACCTGATGCTAATGGAGTAAGGACCATTTTCAGTTCTAAAGAGCCAAAGCTGAATTCCTATATTGTAGCAGTTTGGCAGTTCGATATAGTTATGAATTCCAAAAATAGATATTGGATTATGCTAGTAAACTGGTCTGTTAATCTGGGCATGATTAAGTTATGATTAGGGTGTTGACTAGGCCACGTCAGTAGGGCGTTGAGCCCTGCGCCTTGGTGGTGGGGTCTCAAAGATAAAAGACATGGCAAAGGACAGAATTGGAGTTTTAGAGTTGGAGTTTTTGATTTGGAGTTCTGATGTTGGAGTTTTGATGCTGGAGCTTGGTCAAGAGGAAGGAGAGAAGGCCCCGGGATAGAGCGAGCTGCTCACCTGACAGTTCACACCTGGCCTTGTGGAGAGAGGCAAAGCCTAGAGAGCCTCATAGTCTACAGCTGACCTTGTGGAGGAAATAGGAGCTGAACCCAGAGAGAAATGCAGCCCCAGGAAGAGAGGAACCCAAAAAGCCTAAACCCTGGCAGATGTCAGCAGCTGTCTTGCTCCAACACGTGGCCATAGACTTTGGTGAGGGAAGTAACTTATGCTTTATGGCCTGGTAACTGTGGGCTTCTACCCCACATAAATACCCTTTATAAAAACCAACTGGTTTCTGGTATTTTGCATCAACACCCCTTTGTTTGACTAATACATATATATATATAATGGAAGCATGCACCAGAATCCCCTGGAGGGCTTGTTAAAACACAGCTTGCTGGGCTCCAGCCTCAGAGCTTCTGATTCAGTGGGTCTGGGGAGAACCTGGTACTTTGCAAGGTCCCACATGATGATGCTGATGCTGGTCCTGGGGCCACACGTAGGGAGACACAGCCCTTAGTAGGTCAGCTGTGGATTTTAGCTTACAGACTTCCAAGGTGGCCCTAAACTGTCTTGTGACTAAGAATATTGGCAGAAAACCGCAGGCTGCCCCAAGCCTTCTCATCTGTCTTACCCTTAGATGTAGGCCTGTTGAGTCTTGATCTGGGACCATTCTGGCCCCTCTCTGGCCTTGCCCTTTCCCATTGGCAGGAGGGCATGAGGCCAAGTAACATGCCCCGCTGGAGCCTGTGTCCCCTTTCCAGACCTATTCTTCCCGGTATCCCTGCCCCGAAGGCCCTGATCCCACTTCCAGGGTCTTTTCCCAGGATGGGAGGATAGGAAGAGAAAGGGGTCATGGACAGGGACAGGCATGGAATTCTGAGAATTCCACAGTAGAATCTGTTCTTGCACATCATTATGAAGGTATGTTTGTCAAGGTAGAGGCTAGAGCATTTAAATACACTTTGGATAGCCTGCTTTATAATTTTTAAATATTTAGAAAAAATGTACGTGTCTCCTTTTGTACTCTTACCCTGGGCCCCACAAATATTATGACAGGCCCGCCTCAACTGATAATGAAATATTCAGAAGTTCCTGAAGGTCTCTCATCTTATAAAACACTAATGTATTTTTTTAACAAAACAATCTTATTGATACACATTGATAAAGCATATATCCATCCAAAGTGTACAATCAATGGTATTTGGTATAATCACATAGTTGTGCATTCATCACTTCAATCATTATTAGAGCATTTTCATTATTCCAATAACAATAATAATAATAAACAACAAACAAAAAAACCTAATCACCTCTCAATCTCTCTATGCTTTCCCTGCCGTACATAGCTGCTGTTCTGTTTCCGTCTCTCAATTTGTATTTATATTTTGTAAAAACAGTCTTATATATGCAATATTACCCACATTCATATTTCACATGAGGTTTCACTATGTTATATAGTCCCATGTTACATATTTTACCATCTGGTAATATACACGACCTTAGACTTTACCTTTCAACCACTGTTATATCCTTATAATAGCTCTGCTAGTTACAAACATTATGGCGTGCTTTCAACATTTCTATTTATTTCCAAAGATTTACAAAAAACATTTTTACCAATTCTGCATAGATTAATCCTCAGCTTTCTATTCTTTACCCTCATTCTATTTTCTGGTAACTTATATTCTAATTATTAACTCCATGAGTTTCATAATAGCACAATCATACAGTATTTGTCCTTTTGTGTCTGGCACGCATCACTCAACATAATGTCCTCCAGGTTCATTCATGTTGTTATATACTTCAAGACTTCATTTCTTCTTACAGCTGCATAATATTCCATTGTGTGTATACACCACAATTTGTTTATCCATTCTTCAGCTGATGAATACTTGGGTTGTTTCCATCTTTTGGCAATTGTGAATAATGCTGCTATGAACATCGGTGGGCAGATGTCTATTTGTGTCACTGCTCTCAGCCCTTCTGCATATACCAAGTAACGCTATTGCTGGGTCATATGGCAAGTCTATATTCAATTTCCTTAGGAACTGCCAAACAGTCCTCCACAGTGGCTGTGCCATTCTACATTCCCACCAACAGTGAATAAGTTTTCCTATCTCTCCACATCCTCTCCAACACTTACAGTTTTCTGACTTTTTAATAGCGGCTATTCCAATAGGTGTGAAATGATATCTCATTGTAGTTTTGATTTGCATTTCCTTAATAGCTAGTGATGTTGAACATTTTTCCTGTGTTTTTTTGCCATTTGTATTTCTTCTTTGAACAATTGTCTATTTAAGTCTTCTGCCCCTTTTTTAATCGAGTTGTTTGTCTTTTTATTGTTGAGTTGTAGTATCTCTTTATATATCATGGATATTAAGCCCTTATTGGATATGTGATTTCCAAATATTTTCTTCCATTGAGTAGGTTGCTTTTTCATCCTTTTGACACAGTCCTTTGGGGTACAAAAATGTTTAGCTTTGAGGAGATCCCATTTATCTATTTTTTTCTCTTGTTGTTCATGCTTTGGGTGTAAAGTTTAAGAAACTACTGCCTATCACAAGATCTTGAAGATGTTTTCCTACATTTCCTTCTAGGAGTTTTATGGTTGTCACTTTTTTATATTTAGGTCCTTTATTCATTTTGAGATAATTTTTGTATAAGGTATGAGATAGGAGTCTTCTTTCTTTTAGCTATGGATATCCAGTTTTCCCAGCATCATTTGTTGAATAGACTGTTCTGGCCTAGCTGGGAGGGCTTGAGTGCCTTGTCAAAAATCACTTGACCATAGATATGTGGGTCTATTTCTGAGTTCTCGATTTGGTTCCACTGGAACCAAATCTGTCTTTATGCTAGCACCATGTTGTTTTTACCACTGTAGCTAATTAAGATGCTTTAAAGTCAGGAAGTGAGAGTCCTCCAAATTTGTTCTCCTTTTTTATGACATTTTTGGCTATTAGGGGCCCCTTACCCTTCCAAGTGAATTTGATAATTGCCTTTTACATTTCTGCAAAAAAGGCTGTTGGGATTTTTTTTGGGATTGCATTGAATCTGTAAGTCAGTTTGGGTAGAATTGACATCTTAATGATATTTAGTCTTCCAGTCCGTAAACACGGAATGTCCTTCCATTTATTTAAGTCTTCTGTTTCTTTTAGCAATGTTTTATAGTTTTCTGAATATAGGTCCTTTATGTCCTTAGTTAAGTTTATTCCTACATATTTGATTCTTTAGTCACTATTATAAATGGAATTTTTTTCTGATTTCCTCCTTAGATTGCTCATCAGTAGAGTATAGAAATGCTACTGATTTTTGTATATTAAACATCTATCCCACCACTTTGTTGAACTCGTCTATTAGTTCTAGTAGCTTTGTTGTGGAGTTTTCAAGATTTTCTAGGTATAGGATCTTATCAGCGAATAGTAAAAGTTTTACTTCTTCATTTTCTATTTGGGTGCCTATTATTTCTTTAGCTAGCCTGATTGCTCTACCTAGAACTTCTAGCACAATATTGAATAACAGTGGTGGCAGTGGGCATCCTTGTCTTGTTTCTCAGCAAGAAAGGTTTCAGTCTTCCACTGTTGAGTACAATGCTAGCTGTAGGTTTTTCATGTATGTATTTTACCATAGTGGTAAAGTTTCCCTCTATTCATATCTTCTGGAGTGTTTCTACCAAGAAAGGATGCTGCTTTTTGTCAAATGCCTTTTCTGAATCAATTGAGAGAATCATGATTTTTCTTCTTCAATTTATTAATGTGGTTTATTACACTAATCAATTTTGTGTATTTTTATATATTCTATATCAATTCTACTCAAATTGTGGTGTCTGGACTGGCAACAGCACCAGCATCTAGGAGATTGTTAGAAATGCGCATACTTGGGCCCCACCCCAGACCAAATGAACTAGAAACTGGGGGGTAGAGCCTAGTCATCTGTGCTTTGATAAGTGCTCCATGTGATTCTGATGCATACCAAAGTTTGAGAATCACTGCTCTAGACAGAGATAAAATTTTAATTGTGCATTAAAACATTCCCATGGGGATATGGTCAAAATGCAATTTCTGATTCTAGATTGGGACCTGAGATTCTGCAATGTAAGAAGGTCCCAGGTGAAGCCAATGCTATTGGTTTATGATCCTTAATAAAAGTAGACAGGCTAGACCACTTTTCCTGTAGCTATCGTTAGGTTATGGAAGGTTATACACCCATTACTCAGTGTATCAGCTCCATTTTCTGATTTTACCCTCTGGCAGTGAGAAAAGGAGAGACACCAAAAGAGATGTCAGCCCACTCCAGTACAAGGGTCAGGGTCACCAGCAAAAACACGACTCACACAGAAGCTAATGGAAAAATGTTTTGCTCACATAAAAAAGAGACAGAGCAAGGTCAGCTTCACTAGTGGGTCTCAGTTCTCCATAGCCAGCGGGTATTAATACGTGGCCATTGTAGTTAGGCATAGCACCCCTCTCTTGTGTGTGGTACACATACATGGAGGAACACAGGTCCCTCCTTGCCAGGAACAGATACACCACCGGGGAGTGAGCTGGATGTCATAGACATGCCCACCAGAGTCGGACCATCTCCAGTGAATATTTACATCTACTTGGGGCAATAGGGGAAGGAATGTCCCAGCAGTTCCCTTATCTCCTAGGGGATTGTGTTTTATTCCACCAGGCTGACACATCTGGTGCTGAGAACAGGATGTATTTGTGGGTCCCAAGGAAAAGTGGCAGGCTGTGCTAGGGCTGTCTGCTACCAATCCCCAGCCAAAGAACTTTGTGGCTACAGTCAGAGTATTTTGACCAAAAGTGGGTAAGGAAGCAAAATTTCCTGTTGTCATGGGGTCCTAGGCCTTGTTTCCTGAGAGTGTCAAGAGGAGGCAGTATGACCCCAGAAAAGAATGACTGTATTGGTGCATCTCAGGTCATGGGATCAGTGAGGCCTCAGAGATTCCCCAGCCTGATAGAGCCACGTGGATGGAAGATGTCTAAACAGCTCAGCTAATGCCCGAGGTCCAGACAGGGCCTCTCCTCTCCCCTCTCCCCTGCTTCTGCACTGGGGGAACCTGAAGTGGGCTGAGGTAACTGCTCCACTGCCTGGGGTGGGGTTGGGGACTCAGATTCTAAAATTACTTGTAAATTGAACTGTAGAGAAATAAAATATTAATCATACTTCTTGTATGCTTAATATTTTTGGATTGGGATTGGTTCCACTTTATAAACCATTGTCTCATGTGTAGGAGGCCCCTGAGTTGGCTTGAGGCGGAGTCTGCACCCCTGGAGTGACAGCTCTTTGTGGAATCTCTTCCTGGAACTACAAACCACTTGATCACTATGTTAGACCATTCTTAGGGTTTGTTTGTTTTGCTTTTGAAGCAGATGCTCTGTCTGCCTGGAGAGGGACCTCCTCTTCCCCTTTCCACATCCTGAGAGTCACCACACAGCCCATGGCTCCTTCCTTCAGCCCTCTCCTCTCCCCTCCCTGCCAGGCAGCCTGTTCTTTCCAGAGTACAGACCATTGTCTGCAAATCAGCTGACATCTTACATTTCACTTCAAAGCTTTGCTATCTTTTCCACATCAGCTAAATTTCTCTTGTGTCAGCTGCCTATCTTCTAAAGATCTATTTTCTAGGACTGGCTACTCAGTTTTTAGTCGATTGATTATTTGAGTGACTGTTAAAAAGAGACAGGGAAGCTAGAGTCAGAATAAGGGACAGGGTTTCTGAATTAAAGTCCTTCCTTCTCTTCATACCTGCCCTAGTATACTTACCCTTTTAGGAGGGCCACCACTGAGGAGTGAACCCTTTAGGAAACTTTTGCTTAGAAGGTAAAGTGGCTAAAGTGACTTTGCGGAAAAGGTGACTGAGTTTGGAACACTGCTTTATTTCTAGGGACATGCTTAATCCCTGGTCACGTTATTCAGCATCTTAAAGCAGTACTGGGAGCAACCACATGCACAAAGCAAGGGGAAAGACTGGTTGCTCCTACTAAACAGCTCTTGGAGACCAAAGCCTTAAAACCTTTCCACAGGTTGGGTCTCAGGTAGGTCTGATCATCACAGTATCGCCATCTTAAAGTTTTATGGTGTTATCATATGTACTTGCAGCATATGTATTGGCCCCTCCTAGTATCCCTGTGACATACTCAAGGTATATTTTATCAGCCCTGTTTGCAAATCAGGAAATAGACTCCAGAGAGTTAAGTGACTTGCCCAAAGTTACACAGCTAATAAGCTGCAGAATGAGAGGTAGAACTCAGGTGCTTTCCACTGCTCCACGTTGTAGAGAGGCAGGAAGTCCAGAGCTTCACAGCACTCATAAGCAGTTTTGACAATGAGGTCTAAAGACTCAGTTCCTACATCTACTTCATTACTTGGGAAGTGTGAAATAATACCATTTATGAGAAACCTAAATTTCTCACAGAGATGACATGCACTTCTTGGCAGGTAGACAACTGAAATCTCAGCTATACCAAAAATGGCAAATTACCTATTCTGAGCTTTTGATATTTTCTCTGGTTTCTGAATTGATTCTGGTATCTGATTTGAGAGTTACAAAAATCCTGCCTCTTACTGAAGCCCAATTAAATGTATCTAGCAGGGTTTCACTTACATTGAAAGCCATCCTGGTTATAGGAACACTAGAAATAAACAAGAATCCTAATCCATCACGGAATAAGATAACATGAAAAGGGAAGATTTGAAGCCTTCCAAGTTTGTAGTATCATTTAGTCTTAAACCCAAGGAATTCTCTGGGAAGGAGACCCTTAGAATCTGTATTTCTAGCTTACTCAGAAGTGCAATGAAAGGGAGGTGGTCCTTGAAGAGCCCAGATGCTTGGTGTGATTTTTATTTTTGCCATCATAATACAAGCTTGTTGTAGTGACAACTTTTGTTCCACAGGGATAGGTTTTATTACTGACTGACCATGACATTTTTGTTTTTATCAACTGTTGATTGGAAAAATATCTTTTGGGTCTTTTTAAGGCCTAATGCACTGGCTGTGTGCTTTTGTAATCCATGGACCTCAGTCCTCATTATTATACCCACACAGGGTGAATAACCTCTTTGAGATAGAAGAGCAGGGTTCTGCTCAACTCTTCTTGGTTTACTGAGGAGAGGAAATAGAGATAAGAGCCAGGCCTGGTAGCAATTTGTGGAATGTTCCCCAAATCCTTATCTGCCAGCTGAATGGTCACAGGAACCCTGGGTGGGTACCTATTTCTAAGGAAGGAAAGAGAGGGGAAGGATATACCCGTCCTGGCTGTAACAAGCTATCTCAGTCTCTAATCAGGAGTAGGACTATCAAAATGGGACAGGAAACCCTCCAAGGGCAGTGAAAAGCAGTGTAGTGCAGTGGAAAGAGCAGGGCTTGGGAATCAGATGGAAATGAGATTGAGTCTGTCCTCAGGTACTGGTTGACCTGAGCTAGAGCAAGCCATTTAGCTGTGCCAATAACAAAGCTTCCCTTGCAAGATGGTCTGGGTGTTGGTGATAAGTAAGAGAAGTTCCTGATCTGCCTCTCTATCTCCACTAGGCACCACCTAGATCAGGCTTCCATGAGCTCTTGTCTGGGCTACAGCAACAGTTACCTAACTGCTGTCCTCACTCTACCCTTCCCCTTCTCCAGCCCACTCTCCACACAGAAGCCAGCCTATCTTAAAACATAAGTCAGGCCCTGCTCTCCCTGATTAAAGCATTTCAATAGCTTCCCATAACCACATAATGAAATCTAAACTCCCAAACATGGTGTATAAGGTTCTGTTGGATCCAGTGCATGCCTACATTTTGGAGCCTTATCGCCTAACTGTACTCTGCTCTGGTTTCTTCTCAGTTCTTCAAACATGCTAACCCCATTTTCTGCCTCAGGGCCTTTGCATATGCTATATACTCTGCTTGGAATGCTCTTACCTCCTTTTTTTGATTAATTTCCTTCTCGTTCTTCAATTTGCAAACAAGCCTTCCTGAAGGTCCTTTCTGCCCAATTTTCTTCACAGCACTCCACACACGTTGTAAATGTTTTGTTTCTTTTTTTTTTTTTTTTAAATCCATGTCCCCTGACAGAAAGGAATCTACATTGAGGATTGGAACCATGTCAGTTTTGTTCACTATTGATTCATAGTGCCTAGCACATAGTAGGCATTGTACAAATACTACTTAAATAAAGGAATGAAGAACTGAAATCTCCAACACACATTGGAAACTTAACTTTAGAAAAATAGAAAATTTGTCCCATTGGTTTTGCAACTTTCTTTTTATATTGTGTTGAAAGTGGCCATTTTCATATGAGCATTCACCTACACAATGTTTTTTGTTTTTCATCTCTAGCAATGGAAACTAAAAAAGTCATCTTTATACACAATTAAATCCTAAAACCTGCATATAGGATTTATATATACATAAAATTTCTTACACAACAATTTAATCTAAATATTAACACATGAAATAGAAGAAATATCTATTTTAAATTTAAAAATCAATCATTTTAATACATATTTTCAAAACAATCCTAGTTCAAAATATATACTTAAAAGTTAGTAAATCTATTATAATTATCCATAATTATTATATCAAAGGCATGAAATTGTATTTTCTCTGTTATTTATACTCACTGAAACCATCTTTTTCCAAAAATATTGAAGGGTAATTCAAACCACCCATAAGTAGGTAATAAGGAAGGTAATTGTATGGAGTATATATTAACATCTTAAGGAACATGCTTCCTGATATACACTTTAGGAAAGGTTGCTGAATAGGATTCGTTGGTGACACAAAGAATGAAGTTGTATATTCAAGAGGAGATGACACTTAAACCAAATATGAAAAGCATAGTAGAGTTATTGCCAAATGGGTTGAGGTGGTGGTGATTGTGCTGGCAGCAGCAGTAATGGTGGGTGTGATGCTTAGGAGGTGGTAGCAGTGGAGGTGATGCGGGAGTGATGGTGACAGCAATGGTGTGGATGGAATTATTGGTGTTGACAGCACAGATTATGATGGTGCCAGTAGAGGTAGTACTGGTGGTGGTGGCAGCTATGGTGGTGGCACTGGTGTCCATTTAATCAGAGTGTGTGGAAATCTGAAGAAAATTATGTGCTGTAGAACTAGAAGTTGTTCACCTAACTGGTGCTAAAAAGCATGGTTCGAGAAAACATGAAGCTAAAGAGGAAGGCAGGAGAAGTACTTTGTACTTTATTCTGCAGGAATGATGGGATCTAACAAAGACTTTATGTGTGCTTTAGAAAGATGGGATTTGGGTTAGAAATGTCATTCTGGTAGCAAGGGTATAGTGGAAGCCATGTTTTACTTGGTCATATGGTGATTTCTCCTCAATTCTGATCTGCCTCAGATCCTCCCATTAGGCAAAACAAGTTAATATGAAATTGGAGGAAACAAAATATAATTCCCAGCTTTGTCAAATCCTTCTTACTGCTTAGTCCAGGAATACCTGCTTTCTGCCTGTGTGTGCAGGTCCTGGCACTGGCATCCGTTTTTTCTCTTTCCCCACCCAGAATGTTCCAGACATGACAGATGTTGACTTTTTCAGTGCCTTAGTTCTGCTAAATCATTATTGTGTACCAGTCATGTTTGCAAATCATGGATGCAAGTATAATTTTTTTTTTTT
>JAQZBX010050391.1:0-19680 GCA_029593785.1 Cabassous unicinctus | reverse complement strand
TTTTTTTTTTTTTTTTTTCCATCTTAACAATGGCTGTTTAGGTTCTTATCCCTTATAAATTCCAGCAGCTACTCTTCTTTCTTTTTTCAGAGCCACTAAACTTTAAGGTGGCAAATTTTTCTCTTAGGTAAAATTATATGTAGTACAAGATTTTAATCATAAGATTTCCCACATAAAACTAGAGATCACAAAATCATTTGCAAAGTCTGCAATTTCTATGGTGAAATTAATCTTCTAACTTTAAGAGTGGTTTATTTAAATAAAATCTGCTCTCAGATTAAGAAAAAAAATTACAAGACACTCTCTTTTGTCCTCTACATTAATGAAAAATTATTGCTTATTCTGCCCTGTAGTGGGCAGAATTCTAAGATAGTCCCAAGATTCCCATCCCCTAGTGTACATGTCTTTTATAATTCCCTCCTCTCAAGGGTGGTTGGAACCTGTGGATATGATGGGATATCACTGCAGGGATTTTGTTGATTTGCACTCCAAAGAGGAAACTGCAGATGTAATTATCTGTATAAGCCTGTCCTAATCACATGAACATTTAACCGTGAGTCTAGACGTCAGATAAGGAGGTAAAGCATTCAAGGGAGCAATGACATTTTCCTTCTGGCTTTGAAGGAGGAACCGCCATGTTTTGGAAAGGGCCACATAGTAGGGAATGCAGTGGCTTCTAAGAAGTAAGAATGACCCTGATTGACAACCAGCAAGAAAATGGGGACCTCGGTCCTACAGCCACAGGTAATTAAATTCTGCCAACAACCTGAATGAGCTTGGAAGAGAATCCTGCAGCCTCAGCAGACACCTTGATTTTCACCATGCAAGCTCCTGAGTAGAGAATCTAATGATGCCTGTGACTTGCTCCTAATAAGAGAGTATCTCAAAGGTGATGGATGCCACTCTTGTGATTTACTTTATATTATATACGTCTCCATCTTAGAAGACTGGAGTTAGAGACTCTCCTTGCTGACTTTGAAGGAGCTAGCTGCTGTACTGTAAGAGGGCCTATGGAGAAGGCCAGGTGGAACTGTGGGTGGCTTCTAGGAACTCAGAGCATACCCCATTGACAGCCAGTGAGAAAATGGGGACCTCAGACCTACAACTGCAAGGAGAGGAGATGAACTCTGCCAACAATCAGAGGAAGCTTGGAAGAAGGTCCTTCACAAATCAAGACTCTGATGAGACTGCAGCCCCAGTCAACTGCTGGATTGAAATCTTCTGTGACCTAAGCAGAGGTCCTAGGTAGGCAATGCCTGAACTTCTGATCTGGTGACATGAATTAGAGATAAAGGAGCCTGACTGCTGGGCCACTGGACTTATTTTAAAAGCTTAAAGTTCCCTTTTAAAAGTCCCACTAAAGTAGAATAAAATTCAGTTCTCTGTAGAAAAAGGAAAATTTGTAAATGTGTAGCAGAATAACATTTTTAAAGATATTGACCTATGTTCCTTATGTTTCTCTTGCTATTTTCACATTTCTCTTTTGCCCTTTCAAGAATATAGATTGTTTCACTGAGACCCTTTGCTATAAGAAAAAGATGTGATGTAATAGAAAGGAGAAAAAAAGTGAGTCTCTTACTTTGGACTTTGGTGTTCTAGAAATTTCTGTCCCTTAAAGAATTTAGAGGGCTTAAGGAATAACAGTAATTTAGGAAAGACATCATGGGAAAATGGGAACGCTTTGAGAAAGGGAACTGCATACTCCCCACTTTCATCCTCTCCCCCGACTCATTCATTTTATGACTAGGTAAATACCCATGGGCTTGGGAGAGGAGGAGTAGATGGAAGGGAAGGGTTGATGGAGGCACTGGACATTCCCACAGAGAGAAGGGAACATGTCTTCCTTCCTAGGATATTTCTAGGCAGGAGTCAGGACCTCAGAGTTTAAATGGATGCATGATGTGTCTTAGCTAATGTTCACTAGACAGCTTTGAAGACATTTACGTGTGCCAGCATGCTATTGAGGTAGTGGGAGAATAGTTGTTTCTAGATGTGACATTGAAGTAGCAGAGAGAGCTTCAGTCAAGAAAGTATTAGGGGAACGTAATTGAAGTATCTCTTCACCATGAATTACATGAACTCCTAATCCCTTTCTTCATTTTCATATTATAAACGGACCCCAGAATATATAAACAACTCTGGGAAAAAGTAGGACATCTCAACATCACATTTTTTCAATAAATACTTAGCAAGCTTGTGTCAGGTGTTGTACTAGTTGCTGAGTACATAGCAGTTAACAAAATAAACTACTGTTTTTCTACAAAATAAACTATTTGCTTTTATGAAGCTCCATTCTAGAATAGGTGAGCATGTGTGCATGTGCATGCATGTGTGAAGACTGGTAATAGGCAAATAAAATGTAAATAAATAGTCTATCCAATGGTTTTAAGTACTACTGAGAAAAGAAAAGCACAGTAAGGAGACAGAGAAAAATAAAGATTAATTCTACTTGGACTTCCAGACAGGCCTGTTCAACTGTCCGCTGAATATCTACCCATGGATGTCTAATGGACACATTCAAACTATTCATGGCTAAACAGAATTTGAAATTCCCTTACTGTCCCAGACTTTTCCTTCTCAGAAAATGATAATTAAGGCAGAAACCAAACTATTATTCCTGATTTTTCTCCAAGGGTCAATCCATCAGCAAGTTCTACTGAATCTATTTTTGAAGAGATCCTGAATCTGTCCACTTTCTCCGTCTTTACCGTGCTAATAAAGGCCATCATCTCATATCTCCTAATTGCCTATTCTTTCTCCTTTGACTTCCCTCAATTCTGTTCTCCCCCACAGAAGCTGCAGATATCTATTAGGAATGTCAATCAGATCATTCCACTCACCTGCTTAAAGTCTCAAAGGACTTTTCATCATGCTTGGAATAAAATATGCACTCCATTCCCTAGCTAAATGATCCTAATGGGATTGAGTTCTTGTACACTTTCCTGACCTCACCTTATTCACAGTTCTTCTTCTTCATTGTGGTTTAGTCACATTGACCTTCTTTCTTTCCCTTTAACCTACCAAGCTCTTTCTTGACTTACATCCTTTGTTTAGGGTCAATATATTCCTGACCTTTGCTTTGCTAACTCTTTCTCAACATTGACAACTCAGGTAACCCTGTCCACCTAGTCAAACATAGTCACCAGATCAACTCTTTTGGGCTTAACCACATTTTAATTCTCTATCTAGCACTTACCCATCTTATTGTTCATTTGTTGTCTAGCATCTGAGGGGAGGCTTCCTTAGAGTGAGACCTTTGTTTCCTTCCTTGTATCTTCAACTCTTAAAATGTGCCTGGAACATGGTAGGCACTCAATAAGCATTTGGTGAAGGAATAAATAAAAGTTTGGAATGTTATTATTAATCACATAATCATAAGGTTGGAAAAATATTACTGTAGTCTGTTTTTCCCAATTCACCCAGTAGTCAGTGACTTCTATATATCATATTCAATGCTGGAAATAATTTCCCTACAATTTTGTTTTCTACTCAACTAAATCCAAGACTCTTCACCTATAACTTTCATTTTAAGGCAATGTGCTCTCCTCCTGACATCACACACAGGCAAAAACTCCTTTAAGTTTCTGTAGCCAACATAGAATCTTATCTTCTCTCTTTCTCCCTCTCTTCTTTCCTCCCATCCTTTTCTTTGAGGTACCTGGACTGGGGATTGATCCTGGGACCTCGTATGTGGGAGGCCGGCACTCCACCACTGAGCTACATCTGCTCCCCTCCCATCCTATTTTTATGTATGTGGTATCTAACCTGAGTCTAAGCTCTGTGCTCATAACCATTTCATTCTGGCTGCTTAGGAACTTACTTTATCAATCATCAGGGCCTTAATCCAAACCTTCTCTCTTGTGATCTCAAAAAAAATAAAATAAAATAAAATAAAAATCCAAAAACAACAATGATTCAACCCAAATTTCCCCAACCACGTTTCCTTCCTGATCTCTTTCTCTTGCTCCCTCCCCTTCTCTTCTCTCCTCTATGCTTTCCGTATTTTCCCATCTCTTGCTCACTTCTCAATCCACCATATTTTTTTCTTGCTCACATCACCCCCAGCATCTTTGCCAAGATCATCAAAAATCTGTCTTTTCATTCAATAGAAATTCCTCAGTCTTTACTTCCCTTGACCAAATAGCAACATCTAACACTTAAACCATTCCCTCCTCACTGGTAGTTCTAATCTCTTTGGCTGTGCCTTTTCCAGCTTTGTGGACTCTTTTCCTTTACTAGGACTTTCTCTTTTGTGCTTATCTCTTCTCATTCCATACACTTCTTTTGTAGGCTCATCCAGCCCCAACTTTTCCATTCCCAACATATCCTGCCTTAGAAATCTGTCTCTCCAGCTGCATATTTCATGAAAGCTAAGATAAATACATAATTGTCAAAAGTGAAATACAGTGACATGATAGAATGATATCATACATTTTTCAAAGAAATATGAATGGTAACTATCATCAGATTTGGGGAAATGCTACGTAACAGGAAAATAAAGCATCCATTAGAATTTGCCTCTACATTTATTTTGTTTCTAATATTTGAGAAAACTCTCACTGATCCTTGCCAAATGTCATCATAAGACATTTTAATGGTGTATGAGTTTTTACTACTACATAACCAGAGATTTTCTGAGCGAATATTTTTGGAAAAATACATGTTAAAACTCTGTTCACAAAACCTTAAGGCCTAACTCTCCTTATATAAAGGATAGATGTTCCATCTAAGCTATCAATGCAATTCAAAATTGTCGTAAGTCATACCTCAATAGAACTCAGGTTTATATTTGGAGAATGGAATTTTCTCCACACATATTTAAATTGCTACCCTAGAATGTGCCTTAAAATCAATGTAAGATAATTTTTCTGTAAAAGAGTAACTCCAAGGGCTACCTGCATAACCTCTAAGGACTGAGATGTATTTCTTCTGAGAGAAAACCCGAATAGTTCCAATATCTATTTATATGATAACTCCCAGTGGCTGCAATGTCTTTCCCAGCAGAAACCAAAATTGTACTCTGATGTTCACAAAGCAGGTTTGGGTGCATTATGGCACTTGATTCTATTTTCAGCCCCAGCTGATAACAAAGGCAAGGATTATTTTGCAATTTTTCATTAATGAACAGGCGACAGAGTGAGAGAATGACTTGCACAAGATTGCGTAGCTAGAGAGTGAGAAAGCTGAAGTTCAAGCCAAATCTTATGAAGTAAATATCATATACTTTCCACTTTTCCACGTTTTAGCCTGGTGAGTAGGTATGGAATTTAGTGTGGTGAACCAATAAAAAAGTGGAAATGTTACATGTAATATGAAATCTAGACAGTTTGACTTCAATTCAGACATCCAACCCTTACATTTGAAAAGCATTTTAAAAAATGCAGAGATGGATAGTTTTTGCTCAAAGATGAGGTGACATGAACTTTCTAAAAAAATTTTATTGATACATATTAATAAAGCATAAATCCACCCAAAGTGTACAATCAATGGTATTCAGTATAATCACATAGTTGTGCATTCATCACTTCAATCATTTTTAGAGCATTTTCATTATTCCAATAATAATCATAATAAAAAACAAAAACCAACCAAACTCATCACCTCTCAATCTCTCTATGTTTCCCTTCTGTACATAGCTGCTATTCTGTTTCCTTCTCTCTAGTATATTTGTATTTATATTTTGTAAAACAGTCTTAAATGCAATATCACCCATATTCATATTTTACATGAGGTTTCACTATGTTATATAGTCCCATGTTATATTTTTTAGCTCTTCTAGTAATATACATGCCTTTAGACTTTCCTTTTTGACCACTGTTCTGTCATACCCATATAATAGCTCTGCTGGTCACAAATGCCATGATGTAACCTCATCATTTCCATTCATTTCCTAAGATTTACAAACAACCTTTTAGCCAATTCTGCACAGACTAACCCTCAGCTTTCCATTCTCTACCTTCATTCTATTTCCTGGTGACCTATATTGAGCAGACTCAAAAGACTGCTGAAGGTCGTGCAAGCAACACATTGGGTAAAGAACTCTGAATGTTTCCTGGACGTGGCCACTAGTCCATTGTTTTCCTCACTGAAAGCTGTTTTTTTATAAATGATTAGGAAATAAGGTATAAAGACTGAAGAGAATAGATAGCTGCCCAAATGGGGCCCTGTCAAGAAGAATGTGGGAAATCATTCTAGGGAATTGACACAGAGCTTTATAATTAATATTAGTAAAATTCTCCTTAAGAGAGAAATAATTTATTCCCTTATACTTTTTCTCCTTCTCTTGAGTTTTGCCAAATTAGATTGCAAAGAATTCCTGCTACCAAGTCAAAGGCTCACTATCTAGCAATTGACATTATAACATAGAGACAGCTAAATATTTGTTATATTAGATCCACATAAATCTAGATTGAATAACATAAACATACTTAGTTCCTCAGCATGGCAGGTTCTTACAAAGGAAATAATTATGTCCAAAGTTTTGGGAAATTTAACCTGTAACTATAAGAAACCCCCACGAAATTTACTGATTTAAACTTCTGCTGGGAAAAAGGGAGTGTTTGATTTTTAAGTGATTATCACTATTCTGGCAAGCTCTCCATGCTGCATTGTAAACTTCCCTTCTGACTATGCGCTTATTGAAGTTCAGAGCTGAGCACTCCTATTACCTCTTACAGTGACATAAGTGTTTTTTGAATAAATTATAATAAATTCAAATGTGTGTTGTAAACTTTGACTTCTGGTATGGATGATATGGATTCTGTACTTATTCATAACGTTTCCGGTATCTATATGTTGGTTACATAAATAATTTTTAAGAATGTACAATTATCCTTATTAATAATGAAAGTTAAAATGTTACTGATAAGGAACAGAAAATTATAAAGGAAATTTTCTATATGGCTCAATAAAATAATCTTACAGGATTTCTAAATATGATTTAAAATTGTCTTTGACCATATAGGACCATAAACACTGCAGTTCATATTATTATTAGTTTTTGTAAATTAAAAAAAGAAAACAGGCAATAAAATAGAATTGGATATAGCATGAAAGTAACTCAAGTTTTCATCTATCTTCCTAAATGAAATTTACCATTTTAAATAATGACAATTTGTTTAATGGAAATATTAATTTAAGGATCCATAACTAGTTGGAAACATAGGAATTATTCCTGAAAACATCACATTAAGTAACTGAATTTGTGATAAGTTCCATATAAAAAACCAGTTGATATAATTTTGCAAATTACTTGAAATTGCAGAAGATATTAACAGTTCTTTTATTAAAGGATAAAGTGACCATAATACCCAAGGCAAAGCACTGATTAAAGCAGGTGCAATGGAAGATAACCCATAAGCTTCATAATTCCTTGGATAATAGATCAGTGATTTATTGTAATGTGATTATTAAGCAATATGGAAAATTGGGTCAAATTTGACAGTGAGATGGAGTTGTCCATACATGATATGGCTTGCCATGGAGATAATCAAAGTGGCATTTCTTAAGTCTCTAGACATAAGATACTTGGCATCACATTTGCCAGTTACCTGACCTTTTGGAAAATCTACAGCTGTGATCAGCAAAAGAAAATTGTATTAAAAGTGGGCAAGTATGATATATGGTATAATTATAGAGGAAAAACTTTCTTTCTAACAGTAAATTGCAAATCTGACTTGTTGCAGAAGTGAGGGCTTGGAAAAAGGCACTGGTGGTTATTTGCATAAAATAATGTACCTAATTCAAATACTTATGAAGGCTGTTCTGGATAACCATGATAAACTCTCACATTTATGGGAGAGCAAGTCCTCAGAGGGCTATTTTAAGATTCTAATAATTGGTGATATCAATCATATTTTGTCAGCTTTACTGAAATGTAAATATTTAATTTTTTCATGAGGCAAACATTTATTTTGCCTTGAAATGATGACAGGAACTAAAGGCATACCTGCATAGAATGATTCTATGTTGGCTATTGATTAGGGTCAGACACAGGGAAACTTGAAAGTGGTGGTTTTGGTAGGGGTTTCCAGGACAAATCCTATTTGAGATTTGGTACTTCCTAAGCAAATATCACTTTATTTATTTGGTCATGAAATTAGCTGAAGCCTTTAGGCGATAAATATAAATCTGATTGATACAACCAGTTTATATCTGGGTTGATTGTTATGTTAGAAATGTACTCATCTGATTTGGCTTTTTAACACATATTTTTAAAGGGCCCAATTCATAAATGCTACATTCAATGAGTTAGATCCCCAACCAAATGAGACAGTCCCCCAGACAGAGGCATTGCAGTTGCAACTGCTGAGAATGGAAACACTTTGCATTCTGTATGAATATAGAAGGGCCCGTTTTCTTAGGGATCTTTAGGTTTTTTGAATGTTGCTGTGATGGTTAATTTCCACGTGTCAGACTTGGACAGGTGATGATGCCAAGTTGTTTGGTCAAGTGAGCACTGACCTGATTGGTATTCTGGAAGTATTTATACGTTTTCCTCAGTTGATTGCATCTACTTCTGATTACATCTACAATCAACAAAGGATATTGCTTTTAGCAATGATAGGAGTCTTCTCATCCAATCAGTTGAAGGCCTTAAAGAGAGAATTAAACATCTCAGCAGTCCAGAAGAAGCATTTCTACCTCTACTTCAGCTACCCTTCTCCTGGAGAATTCAATGTCACCTGCAGAGAGTTTCCAACTTGTGACCTTCCTATGGAATTCGGACTTTTCAATTCCCATGGTTATTTGAGGCAATTCATATAATAAAATCTCTGAATATTCACATATATATCCTGTTGGTTCTGTTTCTCTGGAGAAACCCTGAATAAAACAGAAGCTATTTTAATCCCTCTGTTTCCTTGCACTCTCACGTCAGTCATATACCCTGCCAGGAGTAAAATTTCCTGGCTTTTATTCTTCTTCAGTGGTTCTCAAACTTAAGCCCACATCAGAATCACCTGGAGAACTTTTTCAAGCACAGATTGCTGGATCCCATACCCAGAGTTTCTGGGTAGTAGGTCTGGGGTGTGTCAGAAAATCTGCATTGCTAGCCAGTGGCCAGGTAATGCTGATGCACAGTTTGAGATCCGCTGCCCTTCCACAACTACACTGGCATTGATTTTGACACATTCATATTGTCTTCACTTATTTATTTATTCATTCATTAAATTATATGAAAATAAACATGTAGGTACAATCAGTACTGTGACTATGCATTCTGCAGGCACATTAGCTTGCAGAGTATTCAGTTCTTTCCTCCTGTTCCAGTTGCTTAGTGTTTTCTTGCTGCCCTAACCCCCCATACACAGTGATGTGTCCCTGCTGAGCCTATATTCCTGGAGCAAGTTTAATTTCAAAATTGTTCCTTCACCCAATTCTTCATTGTCTTCCTTTTCATTCACCTCGCAATTACAATGTGCATTTATGCAATGCAGGTGACATTGTTTCTGTAGAGTGAAGAAAGCAACCTACTTAAACTATACTAAGGCATAAGACCTGGTCTGACAGTTTACATTTTAGAAAAAGATACCTCTGAGCCAACATCAATTTTGCAAACCATGACAACATGAGGGAAAACTGTCAGGTAGTTGAGATGTGTTTTCCCTCCTGATACCTCCTATCATTGGACACATTTAGTCAACACTAGATATGATTCATCGAGATTCAGAGTATTGGGCAGAATGATTTAGTTTGGGTTATATGAAACATTTAATAACTTTAAAATACTCATATAAAATTTATATATTAAATAATGTGTTGGCATAGCCCCTCAATCAAAATTAAAAACTTATAAGACCTTTGTAATGAGTAATCTACCTAAACATCTGCTCTTATTGGAAATGTTTCAAGAGGATATTTATATTTTTATAGGTGAACCTATTATCCTTTACATGACAAAAGAAGCCCACATTTCAGGTCACTATGTTACAGTGTTCCCCTCAAAGATATACATAAGGAAACTGAGAACCAGAAAGGCAATAGAACTTGAGGCTACCCAAGGCTCATTCAGACTGAGGTATCACCCAGACTGAGCTTCAAAATACATTGCAAGTGCAAGAAAAATTTTCATAAAGGTATTCAGAGAACTTAAATGAGAAGGATGTCACTGGCCTTGAAAAATGGGGAAGGAAAATGGATAAGTAATCAATTTAATAGATACTTAGGAAAAGAAGGGAAATAGTTGGGAATTGTGCTGAATAATGACACACACTTCCTGAAGATGGTGGTACTGCATGGTCTGCTGTACTTAATCATCACTCTCCTACTCTTCCTTCTTCTGTTTCACAGTTTCCTTTTCTTCCTCTTGCTTCTCCTCCTCCTCCCTCACTACCTCCTTCTTTTGCCCCTCTCCTTCTCTTTCACTTCCTCCTTCTTTTTATTGCTCTGTTTTGACTGCCCCATAAAGATCCGTTTTTTAATTACCAACTTTATTTGCTCATTTTGTGATATCAGCCAATGTCTAAAAAAGCGAAAATAACTGTGTACATATAGTCACATTTTCACTTTATGACAAACTGCTTTAAAACATGGTTTCCAAAGAAAGGACACTGTACCTTTGGCTAAAACAGTGGGATGCTCTTTGTTCCTAAAGGTAAGACCCCGGGCAAGTTACTAAAGAATTCCTCTGGTTCTCATCTCATCACTTAGCAAATAGCTGGATTACACAATCACACAATTTTCAACTCTGAAGTTTATCATATTCCATACTTTATTTTCTGTCTGGAAGGCCCGTTTTATATTTGCAATTTTTTCCCTCGGTTGTAATAAAAGGGTTTATCTTCTGCTGATTGCATACAGTTCTATAAACGTTTGTTTTTAGCACTAACACTTGAGGCAATTTCTTTTACAAGTGGTTACTTCAGTATAAACTGGAAATATTGTAAACAGAACCAGCCATGAAGGCACTATGTGAAAGATTTTTATGGTAAAATTTCACAGAATATTTTTAGTCCATTTACATTCTCTCACTGAAGCTTATAAAGCAAGATAGGAAAGGCAGATTTTCACATTTCCTCAGGCAGAGGTCAGAAGCAACTTTCAGAGGGAACTTGAAGCTTAGGCAACAATCCAAACACATAAAAGCACAGCCATTTTAAAACTAGAAAAAAAGTGAACTGTTACTCGGTGGAGCAGATGGCAATATTTTATGAACCATTTTGTAACATTATAGAATTTCCCAGCATCTACTAAAACTCAGTTCCATGAATACCATTAAAAAAGCTATATTGCTTTTACATGTTGTATTTTTAAAAGAAATGCTATTTTGTGACCTAAAAAAGAGTTTGCTAAGACATGAAATGATTGTCCAATGTACACTATGGCAAGTGAGAACCAGGTCATTATAATGCAGGTCGAGGTCATTTTTTCCATGTTGTGAAGGCACCATGATATTGAATTTAATGTATCTCTGTTTTAGAGGAACTTTCTAGTTAAAGTGTGTGAAGTTAGGAAAATTTTAGTTTATAGTAGAACACAACTTTTTAATGAACATTTAACCAATCTAATCCTCTATGATTATTACGAAGAGATCATTTACCACCAATTGCTACATCACGTAGGTCTAGCAGCTATTTACCTGACTGCAGGAAAAACTTAGGGAGAGGCTGAGAAGTCTTTTGAATGGAGGGATGACATTCATTGTGAGAGTAAAATTGCTGAATGGTGATACACTACATATTTACAAATACCCTCTTCAGATTCCTGCCAAATAATATGAAAGGAGATGGAAGAATTTAGAGGAAAATATTTTTAAAGCCTGTGGAGATTTACTTCAGTAGCAAGACTTAAATAAGAGCAGCTATGGGAACGTTTGATAAAACTAAATGCAATCAGTGGTCAGCGAGGAAGGAGATTGAGGGTAGAGAGCTATGGAAACTGCGGATGATTTTGAGGGACAAAATGTGCCAGTTTTAAAATAAAAACTAACAGTAGATGGATCTTGCTTACTATAAAATTAAAGAAAAATAGGTAACCTAATAAGGTATTTTTTACAAGTTAATTTGTCAGAGCTACTAGAGGTATGAATACTATTTCAATTATTTAAATATTAATTTAAGCATTTCCAACATAATTTGGCTTCATACACAATGTCTAAATTTTTTCGTAGATCTTTAGGTTCATTATTTTTATAGCATTAAAATGATCATATTCTAATATACTGATCACTGTTTCATAAGCTGCATATAGAGTAGGGTGCTGTTTAATCATAAAAAGACTTGTTTATAACTCATGTACGTTTAATAACTGGGAAAGAGTGGTGCTAATTTACAGTTTAATGAGAAAAAAATTTTGGTTTTAATGTTTTTAACTTCTGGTCTAATTAAATATCAAAGACTCCTAAATTCTACCCATCATTTTTAATAAAGACATTGGTTAATATTTGTGACATGGGATCAGTGGCTGAAGAATTTACCTTTCGAAAACATATTTTACAACAGATATTGGAATAGACCCTGTGCATTATTATTAATTTTCAAAAAACACTATCAGAAGTAGACATGATTATTGGCATTTTACAGCTGAGGATGGGCAGGTAGACAAGTATCATAGGCTAGTAAGCACTAGGGCCTGAATTTGAACCCAGCGCTGACTGCAAAGTCCATGTTCTTTCAATTAAATCATTCCAGCTGCCACTTGCACAATTCCAGTGGGCAACATCATTTGCACTGGCTGTGATGGATGGCTCCTGGAGTTTTGCTCTCTCCTGCAACTTTATGTAAAGCAATTCTCAATTTTTCCCCAAGAACATAAGTTATATTAAATGTAATAAAATCTCTTTTGGTAAATATACCAAGGGGGTCCTACCTCTTTGATACATTAGGTCATTTCCAAGCTTCAGCTTAGTATGACTCAGCCTTAATATAAGCCCTCTGTCCAACTGAAAGCAAACCCTTAAAGCCTGTGTTTGCACACTCATGCCAATAGTGACAAAGAAGATCATGGTATCTACCTGTCACCTGTGTTAAACAGGCAGAGTGAAGGAACCAAATAATGGCTAAATTTTATCATCCCATATTTCTTCAAAAAACCAATAGCCCAAATCAATAATCTGTCTAGCAATCAAGCCTGGATGCCATATCCTCCTAACAAAGGGAGAACTGTTTCACTAGGTAGGTATTGTTTTTCATATCAAGAGATGAGAAGGTGGATGAATCCAAGGGGTAAGCATTTTTTTCCCTCAGCTGCCAGAGAAATATCCATCAAAATCCAAAAAGGGAAGACAGAGACAGCTTGAGAACAGCAACTGAATCATTCACAACTATGTTACAAGAAATTATTTCACCTCTAAAATCTCCAGGCTAGATTTAGGAAAAAAGGGGCTAGAGCATAATCAAGAAAAAGCTACTAAAGACTTGAGAATGTTTAAAATAGAGAGCAAGAGAGGGTCCTGAGTGGGAGAGGAAGAAGCAAAGTTGACTAATAGATAAAGTGTGAATGGTTTTCCTTTACCCCTCTCCGGAGATTAATAGAGTTCTAGCATTCAAACCAAGAGTGACGCTGTTGGTGAGTGCAGTGTCTCTAACATTTTAATGAAGCATCTCTTGACTTTTTCTTATTTAGGCTACTTTACATTTTCTCAGAGTAAAATCAGCAAATACTTTTTGGGAATAATGGGATGGACAAATATTTATTTAGGTGATATTTTAAGAATAGTAGCAGGCCCAAATAAATGCAGCACTAATTTCATGCCTTGCCCCCCAGTTTACTTCTTAGTTGAGATGTTTTTAAAAGTACATAGCAGATTTGCTTGATTATTTTGTAAGCTCACAAATTGTCTAATAAAAATTTTTTTAAAAGTACATAGCAGAATATATTTAATACAAAAGATTCAAAAATGCATTGCCAGCATGATCCTTTTAACCTGCAATTTAGATCATCAAAATTCCTGGTGGCTTCTCATCCCACTCTGAATAAAACCTAACATCCTCACTTTTCATCACTAGCTCTCCTTGGCCCCATTGTCTCTGCCTCTACTTTGAGCTCATTCAAATTTACCTCTGCTTGATCCCTGCTGTACATGAACAAGCCAAACATGCTCCTACTTGAGAGCCTTTGAAATTGCTGTTCCTTCTACTTTAAACCTTTTCCCCTTAGATAGTCTCATGCCTTACTCTCTCATTTTATTGATTTCTCTGCCCAAATGTCACCTTATCAGTGAATGCCATCCTGACGATCCAGCTTAAACTAGCAGCCCCTATCGTTCTCTGTTCCCTTAGGTTATATGGTGGATTAGCTATTAAAAAATATTTACTCTCCATCCTCCTCTTTTGGTGGGCAAACTGTACTCCCCATTCCTTGACCTTTGTACTTGTTGAGGCTGACATGATGCAAGTTGAGCGTTCAATATACTACATGGTTGGGCTTCATCTCTTGTACTTCTAACACTGCCATGAGAAGGGCATGCCCATCTCACCCGATGGTTCCAAGACAAGGATTTAAGAGATCATCTCAAATGAGAGACAAGGATTTGAGAGATCATCTCGACCATCTCAGTTGAGCCCAGGACAGGTTAGTCAGCCTCTAATCTGCAGATGCATGAGTGAGCCCAGCGGAAACCCATGGAGTCGCCCAGCTCAAACCTCTACTGATTTCCAGCTGACTCCAGATGCTTGAGCTAAATAAATGCTTCTTGTAGGTCACTGCTGAGATTTTTATGGCAATACCTAACTGATACAAGCTGTCTTTTTTCTATAGCCCATTCACCACTTCACATATTATATATTTATGTGTTTGTGAGCTTGTCATGTTCTTTTTCTAGAATATAAGCTCCTTGACATCAGAGACTTTGTTTTGCTCATTGCTATTCTCCCATCAACTAGAACAGGGCCTGTTGCTCAATAGTCTCTTGAATATTTCTGGAATAAATTGTCTACTGGGTATTACCCAAAATGTGTAGGAAATATGCCAGTACCTAAGAGCACAAAACAGACTTGGTCTATATCCTCATGGAAATTATAATATAAATAGTTTGATGGTATAAAATATTATATCATTTAACTAGGATAAACTTAGAACCCTATATTATAATATTTATAATTTTATCTCCAGGGACATCAACAGAACGAAACTGCTGTTACAAGAAAAATAGTTTAACCTACACCATTCCCAATAAAATGACATGTAACAAATTCTCTTTATTTCCATCACCCTGTTGAAATAGTGTATATTTACTCATAATCAGTCTAACTATAATATAATGTATAGCTCAGTTATCTTTGTCCTTCCCAAAGTTCTGCAGATGAACTAACTCTATAAACTTTCTCTTTTCATTCCCTTCTATTCTTTCTTCATCAATTATCAGTTAAATATTTAGTTATTTGCAAAGCACCATACATAAGGAGCTTAAAATGTATAAGAAATAGGGAAGAAGTATATGGCTAAATCTTTAGGATCTGGAAGAACAATCATCCTCTTAGAGGATGAATTTTCACCCCCAAAACAAGCTAAATATTATATCAAGTAAATATGACATTCCACACCTTTTTCCAACTTACATCTCCAACCTAATGCCTCATGAAGAATCTTAATGTTTCCTAGATGTCTCATTCTTTTCCACACATCTTCCTTTTGCCAATGATATTTGCTATATCTCCTTAGATATAATAAGTGATAAGATATAACTTATCACTTCTTCAATTGCAAAAGAATCGACTAATTTTTCAAAACAGAATTTAAAATGTTACCTAGATAGAATTCTCTCATACTCTTTCATGGACTTTCTGATTTCATCCTCTGAATCTCTGTGCTAAATCTTACATGCATATATTTTTGTAGGGAAAGTGGTCATTGTGCTAATTAGATTCTCAAAGGCAGAAACTTTATCCTGTTTGTTTTTTATTAGAGTCTAAAAGGTAGGTATTCGGAAAACATCTATTGAAAGTAAAAAAAAAAAAAATTGTCAGGCCACCAAGCTAGAGTGAATTCATTAAATGCCAATATGCATCATAATAAATAGACATCATGTTATTGCCTCAAAGAAGAGGCGCTTATGTTGAGTTGGAGTGCTCAGGTAAAGCTTTGAAAAAGGCAAAACTTGAAGGGTGAGCAGAAATAGAATATGAGGAGTTGACAACAAGCTGAATTACATGTAGAAAAAAAATGACACCTTGAAAAGACTTGGGGTCTGGTATGAGTTTTGAATGCCTGTTGGAATCAATCCAGAGAGATGTGGACTCTTGATGTGTGATCCTTTATAGCAACTTTCATTTATTTTGAAAATTCATCAGCTTTGTGAGGAACACAGTAAGCCTTCTTTTAGGTTAAATAATTTGTAAACTGCTCTTTTGGATGTGAAAACACCACTGATAGTCATCTCAATGTTTGTTTCACCTTTTTAAAATTTTTATTTTCAAGACTCTGACAACATTGATCACCTTCATCTATTAAACATTTTTTTCATGAGACTGGAATGTTGTCCCAGATCTTACATCTATCAATATTGCTCTGATTTATTGGCTTAATAACAGGAAATCATTTGGTAGCCCAGCTCTATTTTGCTTGAACACTGACCTATGACCTTAATCTGATGCCTTTCAAGATTCTTTGTTATTCCATTAAAGATCAATTAAATCAAAGCATTTTGAAGGGATTATATTACAAAAATATCATATTTAGGCATTTAAAGCTAATTTTTCTCTTATTCAGGTTAAAAATGAAAAAAAAAATTATTCAAAAAGAAAAAATCATAAATCACATAAGAAATATAGCTATTGAAATGATTGACCTATGCTACCTAAGAACAATTTTTAAAATTAATGTAGTGATTAGAAAACTGCACATCTGATTTTTATTAATATGACATGTATAGATATTAGGATGTTAATGATAATATTATTCATTCTTTAAGTTTCTTTTATAAATCTGCACATCTTTTTCTCAGAATATTATTTATATTTAAATCCATTACCCAATTCTACAAATGAAATTATGTTAAAAACCCTTATTGAATTTAGAAAAAAAGTCAGAAATCTCCAAAAATGTTTATAGCAATACAGAAGCTTTTTATGATTGTCCTAATACAATAAAATTAAATAAGAGATAATCATTGCCAACTTTAGAAAAATTAGATCTCTGAAAAATTTATATTGCTACAGAATTTCATATTGTTTACTCTTTCACAAAAATTAAATAGGAAATAATCATTGCCAATTTTGCTGAAAATGTGACATATTTTTTCCCATAAATTTATCAATGATGGGAAAAGTGGCTGCAGATTTATGGAAGAGGCACTATATAAATATATACACACACACATTGTATCAATCTCCAGAGAAATGCTTCACTTTCAGATGCCCAATATTATTAATTTGGTTAGAGCTTTCATATTATGTGATTAAAATTAGACTTGCTTTGATAATTTTTGAAAATTATGCAAAGCCCCCATTTTGCACCTAATGACCTGAAGTTTCAACAAACAATTGAAGAATTATACGCTTTAGTTATGAAAGTTTATTGGAATTACACAGAATAGCCTTCATTTTAGACAACCAAAGCAGTGTGTTGTTGATAGCTATCAGCCTTCTCTTGAATTTTATGTGCAATTTATAGCTTATTATTGAGCAATTATGAAGAAAAATAGGCTCATCTAATGAAGTGATACATATACTGGAAAAGACTGTAAATTAAATCTACTATAAAAAGCTTAAGGAATGTGCATACTCTAGGAGCAAAATAAGTACTTATATCTATATGGTCTTTCAGCAAGAATTTATTGGTTGCCCTACTACCTGCAATGAATGGACTCTTCAAGTCCATTCATCTAACAGTCTCTGCCCTCAAGTAATTTTGAATTATTACAGTATTCTATGATAAAAGTATTTACAGTTGCTTTGGGAATACAAGCATCTGGGCAAGTGCCAGAAGGGCTTCTCCTAAAGTGTGAGGGTTTCTTTATTTGTGTTTTAAAAATGAATAGAAGTTAGAAAACTAACAAACAAAAACAAATATGAAACATCTTGGAGAAGAACATATAGGAGGGCAGAGTGGCATACAATGCATGATTAATGCATTCTGGACATGAAGGGTTACCAAGAAAGAGCTGACCAGGTGAGCCTAGTCAACCCACAGGAACATTAGAGGTAATAATAGATTTTTGTTTTAAGTTACTGAGTTTTGAAATGGTTTGTGACATTACAATAGATAACCAAAATAGGATGTATTTAAAGATTTTAAAACTTAGGCCAAGTTTTACAAAGATCACCCCAGTTGAGAAGTCAATGATAAAACAGAAAGATCTCAGAACCAGCAATACTAGTTATTGCAGAGATCCAAATGATTATGAGGGCTTGAACTTTAAACAATAGACTAGAGAATATCTAAGAGATATTAAAGAGACAGCCTGTAGGACTTGATGTGTTAGAATGTTGTTGGATTTGCATATGGTGGGAATGGTGAGCAAAGTGAAGAGTCTAGATTGACTTCCAAGAATATATATATATTCCTTCCATATATATATGCAAGAGGCAAGATTCCTAGCTGGTCTCATGACTCTTACAATATAGTAGGGAAAGATAAGTATTTATCATGTATTCTCATTAAACCACTGAGATAACTGGTATAGAAGAAAGGAAAAGAAATAGAAGCATATGGAAACAGACCTAGTCTTGTAGGGGAGGAGATGAATTGAGGACTCAGTTATTCAGCGGCGATTGGAAATATGATTAGTGGTAATTGAGTCTGTGGGAACCGTCATTCTACTTTACAGAAAGAATGAACAGTAAACATAATGGTGATTTATTTATTCAAGGAATTAAAAGAAGATAAGGGACATAGAGAATGGTGGAAAAAGATGGGGGATGAATTATGAGTCAAGGCTCAAGAGAGGTAAGCAGGAGTGAAATCTTATAAGCTTTGCCAACCTTATAATAGACTTTGTATTTATTGTAATAGCATTTGGAACTCATATATTGGTTTGAGAAGCAGTTTGACATCAAGGTTTTCTCTCAATAATATTCTGGCTGTAGTGTGGAGAATGAAGAGTTCTAGAGGGCATGTGGGGATACCAGCTAGTAGTCTATCACAGTAAAACTCTTACAGCTCCTGACATATGTTAAGTACTCATTAAGTCAATAAATATTAGTAATCATGATCATCATTTTTGTCATCTTCAACTCAGGTGATGAAAACTGAAAGGAGACAGATTCAAGATGCATTTTAAGGTAATATATAAAAAAGCATGATGATGGTTTGGTTCTGGAGATGGGAACTAAGTGAGAAGTGGATCAAAATGACTACTGGGTTTCAAGTATATGCAACAGGATAAAAGGTGATAGCTCTTTGTGGGAGGAAGATAGCAAGTTCTCTTTGGGACATGATAAGTGTGAGATTCCCTTTAGACATACAAAAGGAAATGTTGAGAAGGAACTTGAACATTGTGGCTAAAGAAAAATGTGTGATGGCAATTGAAGTTGTAAATATAAGATTGTCCACCAAGAGAGTGGAAGGTTTAGGACTGAGTCTTTAGGAAATCCATCTCCGAGTGGCTAAATAGAACAGGTTTAACCTATGTCATCTGAGAAGATGGGGCAGAGTTAGAGTCACAAGGAAGAGAAAAACTAGGTACATGTGCTGTCAATGAATGCAAAAGAGGTTTGGAAGGAGGAGAGAATGATCCACACTAGAAATGTTGCTGAGAAACAGAGTTAGAGATTGGTCATTGTTAAACAGAGTTTCAGGATG
>JAQZBX010050390.1:0-19633 GCA_029593785.1 Cabassous unicinctus | reverse complement strand
ATTTACGTAAGCAAATGCACATATATGCATATATATTCACACATCATTTTACAAATAAAAAAATTATATGAAAAAAAAAAGACTGTACAGCACACTTTTGAGATTACATGAGAAAAGAGGAGAAAGATAGGGTAGTACCTGGAAGGAGATAACACATCACGGAAGGTTTTCTTTGAAGGACGGAAACCATTTGAGCCTATTTCCAGGAGGAGAAGTTTAGCCATTATTCTAAACCTGGCTACTATTAGGAGCATGTAACCTGACCACCTCTCAAATCACATGAAGACCCACTCCCCTTTCCTAAGTGTAAGCCCTCCTTCCTTTAAAATTTGTTGACGTCATTCCACACTAACCCCCTCTTTAACTACAACCATTTCTGCCTTCTGGTATAATCCTTGGAAATAATTATTGTTGTATTTGCTGTGTAAAAAGACCACCTGGTGGTATAAACAAAAATTATACACACACACATACACATACAGATGCATATATATTACGTGCATAGATAGATACACGCACTCACTCATATCTATATAAGACATTTATTTTTAAGGAATTAGCTCACATGCTTGTGGGAACTGACCAGTATGAAATCTGTAGAGGAGGCCAACAGGCTTGAAACAGGCAGGAGTGGGTGCTGCAATCTTAAGGAAGAATATCTTCTTCTCCGGAAAACCTCCATTCTCACTCCTAAGGCCTGCACCTGGTTGGACAAGGCCACCCACAATACTGAGAGTCATCACCCTTATTTAAATTCAATTGATGGTAGATGTTAAACCACATCTACAAAATACCTTCACAGCAACACCTAAATTGGTTTTTTTTTATTAAATAAATGGGTGCTATAGCCTAGCCAAGTGACAAATAAAACTAACCATTACAGGGGCCTTGAAATGCTCTGGCGTATTCCTGGGAATCTAGAAAGCCATGCAGTGTGCATGCCCAGGTCTATGTGCATGCTCAGGAAAGACCTGAGAAGGGCCTCTGGCTAATCTTGAGACCGAACAAGCAGGAAGTAAAGGCTAAGGCAGAGCTGTGTAGTGCCTGGCCGAGGGCTGGAGGCATGCACCAACATGCACAAAGAACCCCTGTCAAAGCCTGAGAGACTGATTGGTTCCAGACGTGTAAGGAAATCTTCATCTAATTATTAGATGACCACTAAGCAAATCAAGAAGAGACTTCAGTGGTCACACCTGACAAAAAATCACAGAATTAGTTCAGAAAACTCATTAAGCCAACCAACAACAAGAGAGCAACAATAACAGATCCAGAGGAGGGGGAGAATCTAATTTCCAGAGTTTCTACATTATATTATTTAAAATGTCCATTTTTCAACAACAACAACAAATCATGAACCATGTAAAGAAAGAAGAAAGTAAGGTCCATACCCAGGAGTAGGGGTGAGAGGGAGAAGGGGGAATCAATCAACAGAAACTGTGCCTGAGAAAGCCAAGTTGTTGGACTTACTTGACAAAGACCTTGAATCAACCATTTCAAATATGTTTAAAAAATGAAAGGAAACCATTCATTTATTTTAGGAAACTAAAGGAAAGTTTGAGACTAATAGCTCACCAAATAGAGAATATCAATAAACAGCTAAAAATTATTTTTAAAAAAGAAAGGAGTTGAAAAGTACAATAATTGAGATGAAAAACTCACTAGATAAGCTCCACAGCCGATATGAGCAGACACATAAAGAAATAGAGACTAGAAACACAGTATAGAAAAATCAATAAAATTAAAGGCTGTTCTTAGGACAGATCAGCAAAACTGGCAAACCTTTAGATGGACTGACCAAGAAAAAAAAACAGAAAAGACTCTAAATACTAAAATCAAGAATGAAAGAGGGGACATGACCACAGGTCTTATAGAAATAATAAATGAACAATTCTGTGCCAAGAAATTAGACTATCTAGATGAAATGGACAAATTCCTAGAAAAACTCAATCTTCCAAACTTGGCTCAAGAAGAAATAATATGACTATAACTATAAACAGTAAAAAGATTGGATTAGTAATCAAAAAACTTCCCATAAAGAAAAGCCCAGACCTGATGGCTTCACTGGTCAATTACACCAAACATTTAAAGAATTAACACCAATCCTTCACAAACCTTTGCAAAAAATAGAAGAGGAGGGAACAGTTCCCAACTCATTCTATGAGGCCATTATTACCCTAATACCAAAAGGAGTCAAAGAAATCTCAAGAAAAGAAAATTACAGACCAGCATCCTTTATGAATATAGACTAAACACTCCTCAACAAAATACTATCAAACTGAATCCAGCAACCTACAGACATGATTATACACCATGACCAGGTGAGATTGTTTAAACATACAAAATTCAATCAAGAAAATATACCATATTAATAGAATAAAGGACAAAAATCACATGATCATCTCAATAGACACAGAGAATGCATTTGACAAAATCCAGCATCCCCTCAAGATAAAACACTCAACAAACTAGGAATAGAAGACAACTGTAGCAGTTTGGTACTGTTTATGAATTCCAAAAATAGATATTGGATTATGTTTGTAAACTGGTCTGTTCCTCTGGATGTATTAGATTGTATTAAATTCAGAGGCTTCATTTTTACTTGATTAAATAATGTTTAAGGCTTTAATTGGGCCAAGTCAGTAGGATGTTGAGTCCCTGCCCAAAGAAAACGACATGGTGGAGGAGTTAGTGGGAGTTTTATTTTGATGCTGGAGCTCCAGGAAGTAAACACACAGGAGAACACAGAGGATAGAGACGGCTCCATAGACATGGCAGAGGCCTTGGGAAGAGAGATAGCCTGACAGTCTACAGCTGACCTTGTGGCAAGAAAAGAGCAGCTGAGCCTGGAAAGAATTGAGCCCCAGGGAAAGATACAAAGCCTGAAGGAGCTGGGACCATGGAGCCTTAGGAGGAAGAGGGAGGCTGAACCCTTGCAGAGACCGGCCGCCATCTTGCTCCAACACATGGCAACAGACTTTGGTGAGGGAAGTAACTTACACTATATGGCCTTGTGAATGTAAGCTTCTACCCCAAATAAATATCCATTATAAAAGCCAACAGATTTCTGGTACTTTGCATCAGCACCCCTTTGGCTGACTAATACAGCAACTTCCTCAATCTGATGAAGGCCATCTTGAAAAACCCCACAGCTAGCATCATACTCTATGGTGAAAGACTCAGGGCAAAAGTTGAGCAAGGTTACAGGACACAAAATCAATATAGAAAAATCAATTGTATTTGTATACACTACCAATGAGCAATCCAAAAATAAGACTAAGAAAACAATTCAATTTATAATATCAAAAAGAATAAAATACTTAGCAATGAATTTAACAAAAGAAGTGCAAACTTGTATTTTGAAAACTACAAAACCTCACTGAAAGAAATTAAATAAGAAAAAGGGAGAAATATCTTGTGTTCATGGATTGGAAAACTTAATATTGTAAAGATGCCAATACTCCCCAAGTTGATCTACAGATTCAGCACAATCCTTGCAAAATCCCAGCTGCATTTTTTGTATAAATTAACAAGCTGATCTTAAAATTTATATGAATAAATAAAGGACGCAGAACAGCACAAATTCAAAAAAGAAGAACAAAGTTGGAGGAATCGCACATGATGATTTCAAGACTTACTACAGAGAAGCGGATGTAGCTCAAGCAGTTGGGCACTCACCTACCACATGGGAGGTCCCAGGTTCAGTTCCCAGTGCCTCCTAAAGAAGATGAGCAAGACAGCGAGATGACACAATGGACTGGTGTGGCGAGCTGATGCAACAAGATGACAAAACGAGGAGACACCACAAGCAGGGAGCTGATGTGGCTCAAGCGACTGGGTATCTCCCTCCCACATGAGAGGTCCCGGGTTCAGTTTCCAGTGCCTCCTAAAAGACAAGAAGACACAGAGAGCACACAATGAGCAGACGGTGAGCACAAACGGTGGTGGGGGGGGGGAATAAATAAATAAATAATAAATATTTTTTTTAAAAGACTTACTACAAAGCTTCAGTTATTAAGATAGTGTAGTACTGACATAAAATAGACATATAAATCAATAGAATAGAACTTAGAGTACGAAAATAAACTCTCACATTTATGGTTAATTGATTTTTTACAAGGATGCCAGAACAATTCAATGGAGAAAGAATGGTCTTCTCAACAAAATGGTTCTGATACAGCTGGATATCCACGTACAGTAGAGGGAAGTTGGACCCTTACCCTAAACCATATACAAAAATTAACCCAAAATAAATCAGACTTAAATGTAAAAGCTAAAACTACAAAACTCCTAGAAGAAAACATAGAGGTAACCTTCATGTCCTTGGATTTAGGAGCGGTTTCTTAGATAAGACACCAAAAGCACAAGTAACTAAAGAAAAAATAGCTTAGTTGAGCTTCACCAGAATCAAAAACTTTTGTGCTTCAAAGGACATAATTAAGAAAGTGAATAATGTGAATATTCTCACTGTCCTGATTTTGTGATAATCAGGGTAGGCTAAACATTCACTATATTAGAAACCATGCATGTGTCCCCAGACCTAGTTTTTCTTCCTAGGTCTGGTTTTTAGAATGCTGGTGATAAACTGAGTCTGATTTATTATATGACCATCCTGTATGGGAAAAGACTGTAATTTTGGGTATCTTTGGTCAACCTTAAGAGATATAGCAGGGAGACGGATGTGGCTCAGGTGGTTGGGTGTCCGTCTCCCTTATGGAGGGAACTGGGTTCGATCCCCGGGACCTTCCAGTAAAAAGAAAAAAAAGAAAAATATAGAATGAATGTAGGCCACCAGGCACCATGCATGGGTGTGCCACCAGGTTCCGCGAGCAGGTGAGCCATCAGGCCCTGGGTGAGCTGCCAGGCCCTGTGTGCAAGTGAGCCACCAGACCCCATGCGTGGGTGAGCCGCCAGGTCCTGGGTGAGTCGCCAGGCCCCACAAGCAGGTGAACCAACAGGCCCCACGTGCGGGTGAGCCACCAGGCCCCAGGTGAGCCTCTATGCCCCGTGCATGGGTGAGCCGCCAGGTCCTGGGTGAGCCGCCAGGCCCTGTGTGCGCCACCAGGCCTTGTGTGCAAGTGAACTGCCAGATCCCATGCGCAGGTGAGCCACCAGGCTCCGTGTGCGGGTGAACTGCCAGGCCCCACGAGCCACACAGCAAGATGATGACGTAACAGGAGAGTGACACAAGGGAGAGCCAAGACGAGACGCACCAAAAAACCAGGAACTAAGGTGGCGTAGGTGGTAGGATGCCTCTCTCCCACATCGGTGGTTCCAAGGATCAAATCCCAGTGAAGACAGAAGGAGGAGAGAAGAGGGGGCAGGAAACGGACACAGAGAGTTGCCCAGTGAATGGACACAGAAACAGCAAAAATGGGGTGGTCGGGGAGGTAAAAATAGATAAAAGTAAATAAATAAGTAAATAAATCCTTTAAAAAAATGTATAGCGGAGGAAGATACAGACTATAATTAGCAGTAATACTTTGACGATGCTCTTTCATGATTTGTTAACAAATGTTTCACAACAATGCAGGGTGTTTGTGGGGGGTGTGATGCGTGGGAGCCCTGCATGATGTTATGCATGCTTGTTTCGTAAGTTCATGATGTTTACTGAACACTTATAGTTTATGTATGTTCATGTATGAATGATATACTTCAATAAATTGTTTAAAATAAAAAAAAAATAGAAAGTGAATAAACAGCTATGGAATGAGAGAAAGCATTTTCAAATCATGTATCTGATAAGAGCTTTATATCCAAAATATACAGAGAACACTTACAACTCAACAATATAAGGACAAATAATCCAGTTTTTAAATGGGCAAATGATTTGAGTATATATTTCTCCAAAGGAGATATACGTGTGGCCAATAAGCACATGAAAAGATGCTCAACATCATTAGTCATCAGGAAAATGCAACTCAAAACCAAAATGAAATACCACTTCACACCCACTATGCTAGGTATAATAAAAAATATGAATAATAAGTGTTGACAAGGATGTAGAAAATTGTAACCTGCATACATTTCTGGTAGTAATTAAAAATGGTCCATCTGCTTTGGAAAACAGTATGGCAATGGCCCCAAAAGTTAAACATATAGTTACCACATGAAATAGCCATTCCACTCTCAGCTGCATACCCCAAAGATTTGAAAACATGTCCACAGAACAATTTTCACATGAATATTTTTTGCAGAGTTATTTATAATATCCAAAATGTGAAAAATAACCCAAATGCCCATCAATTGATGAATAAATAAAATGTGGTATATCCTTACAATGAAAAACTATTCAATCATATAAAGGAATGAAGTACTAATTCATGCTACAACATGGTTGAACCTTGAAAGCTTTATGCAAAGTGAAAGAAGCCAGACACAAAAGGCCACATATTGAATGGTTGCCTTTGTATGAGATGCCCATAATACGCAAATCTACAGAGACAAAAGGTGGATTAGTGATTACCAGGGGCTAAGCGGAGAAGAGTAGGAAGTGGCCGATAATGGGTACAGGTTTCTTTTGGCGGTGATGAAGATGTTCTAGAATTAGATAGCAGTAATGGTTGCACAACTCTCTGAATATACTAAAATCCTCTGAATTGTACATTTTCAAAAGATGGATTTTATGGTATGTGAATTATATCTCACTTGGCCACCACATAGTCTAACAATGTGATATATGATGGGAGCTTTGGGACACATGGTATCTGCCTGACCTCTGGAGGAACTGGAGACTAAAGGTATCAGCCTGATCTCCAGAAGTTCTAGAGACTAGGGGTCAGCCATGTGATCAATCTGCAATAAAAACTCTAGACATCTAGACTTGGGTAAGCTTCCCTGGTTGGCAGTGGTCACACATCAATGCCAGGAAAGTAATGCTGTCCTAATATATATCCTTCCTGTACTCTGCCCTTTACTGGAGGTAAAAGTTACCAATGGAATAGAAATGATGGATCCACTCCTGAGGACTTGGCTCATTGGATGCATAAAGAAATGCAAAGTAACAAGAAACAAGCTAAGTGTTAATAATCATAATCCCTTGGTTATTTTAAGTGTAATAGCTAAAATAAAGGTAGGGGAGTGTGTTGGGGACAGATCCTGAGGCTGGGCCCAACTTGGATTCCAGCTGGTCAGAGTGACAGCCACTAAACTCAGGGCCACTATCAAAGGGAAAAGTTATGCTAAAATAACAGATAATTAAGAAAGTAGAGTGATTCATAACAGAATGGGGAAATAGAAAGAAGAGAGTAAAGGGACTCATCTATGCGAATATTCTCGCTCACCTGATTTTGTGATAATCAGGGTAGGCTAAACATTTGCTATATTAGAAACCCTGCATGTATCTCCAGACCTAGTTTTTCCCCCTAGGTCTGGTTTTTAGAATGCTGGTGATAAACTAAGCCTGATTTATTATACGACCATTCTATATGGGAAATGACTGTAAGTCTAAGTATCTTTGGTCAACCTTAAAAGATATAACAGGGGGAAAGATGTGGCCCAAATGGTTGGGCATCCATTTCCCATATGGAGGGACCTGGGTTCGATCCCTGGGACCTCCTGGTAAAATTTTAAAAAATAAAAATATAGAAGGCACACAGGCCATCAGGCCCCGTGCATGGGTGCACCATCAGGCCCTGCAAGCAGGTGAGCCCCCCAGGCCCCACATGCGGGTGCGCCACCAGGCCCTGCAAGCCACGTAGCAAGATGATGACGTAAGAGGAGAGTGACACAAGGGAGAGCCGAGATGTGCTGAAAAACCAGGAACTAAGGTGGCACAGGCAGCAGGACGCCTCTCTCCCACATCAGAGGTTCCGAGGATCGAATCCCAGTGAAGACAGGAGGAGAAGGACGAGAAGAGAGGGCAGGAAACAGACACAGAGAGTTGCCCGGCAAATGGACACAAAAACAGCAAAAACAGTGGGGGAGATGGTAAAAATGGATAAAAGTAAATAAATAAATAAATAAATCCTTAAAAAAAAAAGTATAGGGGAGGAAGATACGGACTATAGGTAGTAGTAATACTTTGACGATGCTCTTTCATAATTTGCTAACAAATGTTTCACAACAATGCAGGGTGTTTGTGGTGGGGTGATGTGTGGGAGCCCTGCTTGATGTTATGCATGTTTGTTTTGTAAGTTCATAACGCTTACTGAACACTTATAGTTTACGTATGTTCACGTATGAATGATAAACTTCAATAAATTGTTTTAAAAAAATAAAGGGACTCATCCCAGAAGAGTGGAAACCATTAATCAGTTATTAAGAAATGAGATGAATAAAGTGAGCATTGATGGGGGCAAAACAAAGGTGTTAATGCAGCGTTATAAGAGGTTGGGTGGACAGATAGGAAACCTTACTGGTCCTCCAACATCCAGGGGTCTAACGAGTCTGATCTATGCACTCTAGGAATTTAACAAGAGGGAATTTAACAAGCCAGAAGGCAAAGATGTCAATGAGAAACACTGTCTCCTGAATTGATGAAATTGTTGTCTGGTAGCCAAAGGTCATAGGCACATGATTGGGTAAAATTGGCAAGAGATGGAGGAGAGATTTTTCTGGGAGGCCTTGATATGGGAAACCCATGCAATATGATTCCAAAACCTGTTGGTGAAATCTTAACAGGGACTATAGTTAGATTAAGAAGATATCGAAATGAAGTGATTGATGAGATTAAGGTCAAAGTTTGGGTGAAAATTGGAATGTTAGAACAAACTTTATGTGAAATGGTTGCATCTTCTATACCTGAATGACTGGGGAAGGCTTCCCCCACACCAGTATTGTAAAACCCAAGGCATGTAAATCTGCCTTTCAGCCAATATTGATTGGACATGCTAAATGGGAAGCGATGATTGCCTAAGCCCACACAAGTTGTTAATTTGAAACAGTATAGAATACTTAGTGAACAAAAAGAGATTACCACTTTAATTAATACCCTATTAAAAGCTGGAGTGCTGGTACAGACCAACACTCTGTACATAGCCCTGTGTGGAATACACTCAGTGATGAACAATGGCATTTTATACCAGAAAATTTCCATTTTAAAAGACAATTACTTGCTGCCTGTTAGACATTAATGGTAACTGCCCCTATGACTGAAGGACATAATCTTGAAATCTGAAATATACATAATGTCTTGGGTGATATTAAAGAAATGCTTTAATGGGCATGGAAGTGCCTAGAAGAGTTCCGTAATGAAATGGAAATGGTTTATATAGGAACATGCTACCAGGGGAATGCAGGAAAGTTCTTGAGTGCAGGTAGCCTTTTTTCCCCTAGAACCAACTTTGAAACCACTTGGAGTTGGCAGATCCTATTGCCACTTGGGTGGTGCCCTATGAACAGCTCTTGACTGACAAGCAAAAACCTGCTTGATTTATGGGTGGCAGCTCCAAGATGAATAGACAGCATCCTGTTTGGGAAGTCAATACTTTGATTAAAGAAGGTAAAAACAAATCAGCTTCGTGGGTTAAATTGCATGTTGTTTGCTCCTGTTTGGGTTTTTACCAACTCATGAGCAGTGGCCAATGGCCTGGCCATATGGTCTGGCAGATGAACCATCAAAAACTAGACAATTAAAGGGAATTCGTGGAAATCACTATGGGGATTTAAGATATGCATTAAAGTAGGACATGTCAATGCCCATCAGAAGAACCTGCTTCCAGGATCAGGATGTGATTGGCATTGGCAAGTGGATATCCTGATGCATTCATTTGAGGTGGCCATGAGGGTCCATGAAATGACTGGACATGAGGGTTCTACAGCAATGCAGACATGAGCTGAATCTAGACATATTTTTCTTGTACCATCTGAGGCACACATTTCTAACAAGAGACGGATACTGCTTGCAGGTGACTAGGGGGCAGATTCCCTGCAGGGAAGGCCCTGCACCTAGCTGGCAAGTCAGACTGATGGTAATAGCCCCCAGGAGGCTAAAATGGGTCTTGAAAAGAATAGACAGTTACTCTGGACTGGGCTTTGCTTACCCCTTTGTAGATGAAAATGCTCAGTGTACTATAAAAGGACTGGAACAGAAGATACTGCACTGATCTGGACCACTGAGCCATATTTCTCCAGAAGAAGGAACACACTTTACAGTCCATACTGTTCAGTGATGGGCAGATAGACATCATCCTCAGAGTCATGGCTTGATGGAGAATGGGAACAGGCAATTGCAGCATTTGTGTTCTAAAATGGAGCATCTTAGCTTCCCAGGGCTGCTGTAATAAATTACCACAAACTGGGTGGCTTAAAACAACAGTAACTTATTCTCTCATAGTTAGGGTGACTAGAAGTCTGAAACCAAGGTGTTGCCAGGGCCATACTCCCTCTGAAACCTGCAGGGGAGACTCTCTCCTTGCCAATTTCTAGCTTCTGGTGGTTGCTAGAAATCCCTGACATTGCCTGGCTTGCAGATGCATCACTTCAATCTGCTTCTGTCTTCACATGGCCTTCTTCCCTGTATCTCTGTGTCTGTGTTCAAATTTTCCTCTTTTTCTAAGGTTACCAGTCATTAGCCCACCCTAATCCAGTATGAGCTCATCTTAAGTTGATTGCATCTTGCAAAGACCCAATTTCCAAATGAGGTCACTTTCACAGGTACTGGGGCTTCGATCTTAAACATATCTTTCCGGAGGACACAACTCTACCTAGTACATGGGGTGGGGGCAGATAAAGGCATAAGGGACTGGCCTATGTACCTTCACGATTATGTACTCACACTCAACACAGGGACCGCCCTAGATAGATACCTCAGCTTTTCTGGGGGATCTGGGGGAGAGAGGGTGGGGGAAGATATGGATATCACTATATATTTCTAACAAGAGACAGGAGAATGATGGTATGACTACACTTTTTTCTTTTTTCCCCATATCACCTCACTTTCTTTTTCCAGTGGCCCCATGTGCCAGAAGCAGGGATGATCCCTAAGCAAGAAACCGTAACTTTCCCTTTAAATCATTATGTCAGAATTCCTAAGGGCCTGATGGGGTAGATTACGCCTTTATACTATCTTGACAATTGGGACTGATGGGAAATGTGGCTGTGTCACCTAGTGGTGGAGATAGCCAGTGGTCCTGCATCTATTTAGCCCTCCCCTATGTGAATGGGGGGACAGGAGGGGAGGCACTTGCTAGACTAGTATTTCTCCAGCAGTGTGGACCAGCCCAGTGGCTGGACCTAACATTTCTCCTAAAGGTGGAAAGGTTTGGGTAAATAAATGATAAATGGAGAGAAATAAGAATGGTAGCTAAGGATAAAGGAATGAATAAATGCATTAGGCAATGAGGGAAATCCAATATTACATTGTGTCTTGAGAGAGGCTCAGAAAAAGAGGTGCTATTGCCTTTAAACTCAATTATGTCAGATGCCTAAAGAGTACAGCCACATGCTCCTGCTTTTAGAACCTGACAATGTCGAATGGAAGCCTGCAAACCTCAGTGGCATGACTTTGGGAAACATTTTGGTTATACAGTATGATGATGGGCTGGACTAATTGTTTATGACTGAGTGGGACACTGGTAATGTACAGAACCTTTGACTCTGATTTTTCAGGTTACATCTACCGCCATACTACAATATGGCATAACATTGACATTGTTGGTAAAATTCAACCCCCTTGGGTAAATAAGTCTTATAATCCTAATATTGATAGTGAAATGCACTAGGAGATTGAGTTAAAGCCTTTTCAGGATATAACATTGATGAAAAATGACTGGTCTGAGGAAGAACTGGATTTAGTTACCATCAGCTAATTTCGATGCTAAATAGTTCTGCACAAGTTTATCATGAGGTACAAATAGTGGTAGATTAAGGGGGAAAATAAGTAATTAAATGAGCATAAAACTACAAAAAATGTATGCAATGGTTTTATAGAATGGATCAGCTGTTTCTTTAAATCTAGCCCTATCCCACACTTGTTCCTTTAAATATTAGGCATTTCACACTGATACTATTGCTGATTCTGTCATATAAACACTATACTAAATGTAGATGCCCAGAGAAATATCATCATTTTGCTGTAAGAAAGTGTTGGCCAAAATCCAGGAAGTGTAGTGAAGAATTCACCTTACCTGAAGACAGATCTGGCCTTGGCCCTTGGCTACTTGAAGGTCATCTCTATACCTTTGGAACGTCATGTCTGACAGCAGTGTCTTTCTTTGCCTGGGGGACTTGGCCCCCGTACCATCTAACTGTGATTTATGATGGGGACTTTGGGCCACTTGATATCTGCCTGACCTTGGAGGGAACAGAGACTAGTGGTCTTTGCCTGACCTGCAGAAGGGCCAAAGACCAAGGTCAGCCATGTAAGCAGTATGTGATCAAGTTCCAATAAGAATAAGAATTCTGGACACCTAGGTTCAGGTGAGCTTCCTGGTTAGCAGTGGTCACACTCTGATGCCAGGAAAGTAGTGCTGTCCTGACTCCATGGGGACAGGAGGACTGGAAGCTCTTTCCTTCCTTTAACTGATTTTAATCTCTATCTTTTCCCTGTAATAAACCATAGCCGTCCATGAGTATAACAGCTCTCAGTGAGTCTTTGTAGAAAATTATCACACCTGAAGGTGGTTTTGTCTCTCCCCCCACCCATCCCCATACCCCCTGCCCCAGAACTCGCAATCAGTGTCAGAAATGAAGAGGATCATGTGGACTGTGTGACTTGTTCCCTAACTTCACAATTGGCTAACTCTTTGTGGCACCCTATGAGTGTGTGAGCTGAAAGAATGAACACAGCCATAGCTAGTTATAAGCTATGTATATTCATGACTGGATTAAAAAGGAAAAAAAAAGGGAATTCATTGTTTGGGGTAATGGCAAAGTCCAATGTAAGCTTCAGGCTCAGGTGGATCCAGGTGTGCAGAAATATCACTAGGAAGCTATGTCTAGACATCTTGGGGCTCAGGAAAAGGCTTTTGTCTCAATATCGAGCAAGAGCTCTGGACCTGACTTTCAATGGGCCAAACTGATTTACCCATCCCAGAACCAACCACCACCGTGGCTCTGACAAAAGGCCTGGGTTGTGTGCCCACTTCTGGAGCAGATGGCTGAGGTCAGCCTTGCCCAAATACCACGTGGACAAGAGTGAGGGGAGGGTGTTTCACAAAAGGAAATAGGGGTCTTCTTACCAGAAGAGGGAGACTGAAGGCCAGACAGGCAAACAGTCATCCATGACAGGGTCTCTTAGGTTTCCTACATCATTATTTGTGTTCTTCTCATCCACTCACTGAGCTTGTCAGTTCTTGAGGACAATGTATATCCTTCCTTTAGAATCATCTACAGATCCCTGCAAGCTGCTCCATACACAGGGGCTATTAACTCAATGCTGTTGACAGACTGATAGACGGGTCATTGGAGGTGGCACCGGCAGCGTGTGGCCAGGTCTGTCAGCACGTCTGTCAGGCAAGCATCACAGAGCAGGTGGGACCTCTGGCTCAGAAAACATTTTGTTTTACAAAGGACACAAACTGAGTATTTATTTGGCTTAATGGCTTTCAGGGTTGCTAGATTCTGAACGTAAATCAAATGTTCATTGGTGATAGGTGACAAGGAGAAAAATTATACTTTGGGGATAATTATTTGTGTATTACCACTCATGTGTCATTGGAGCAGCTGAACTTCAATATCATAAACTGGAAAGCCAAACGATAATAATCATATTAATAATTCCTCCCACTTATATAATGATTTAGCATTTACATGTTATTTCATTTTGACTTTAAGTCACACAGTTGTGCAATGTGGGCTCTGTTATGCCCATTTTCTGGATAAGGAATAGGAAACTCCAGGGGCTAAGTGATTTGTCTACAGGAGGCAGAGCAGGGATTAGAACCCATGCCATGCCACATACAACCATGCCAAAGCCACAGCTCTCACCAAGATGTCACTCTGCCCCCTTGCTCCCTACCCTTGTCAGCCCCCCTACAATGTTAGTTGAGGGCTTTTGTACACAAAATCACCTTTTATTTCTAACAACCTGTGAGCTGGATATTACTATCCCTGTTTTTCCCAAAAAGGGTTCCCAGCTCAGGGACTGCGACTGTGATTAGACTGAACAGGTGAGTCAGAGATAGGAGGTATTGCTTGACCAGTTACCATTTTCCTCAAAAATAATTTACTGTGCCCAGCTCCCCCTGAAAGATCCAGACGAATGACAAGTATTGGTTGTCTTTGATCATTAATCAAAAGCATAGCACAGTCGTCAGAGAAACTGTCTTCCTTGAGCAGTCTCTCAAAATGAGTCTGTTCTTTCATCTAAATTTAAGTCCTCAGCCATCATTCTCGCAGATAATTCTCTATTTGTACAAACCAAATTTCTGACCTTTTTGAATTTTCATCAGTCTTGCAAATGATGGCCCACCACTTCAAGTTTATGCCTGACCTCCGGGAATCCCTCAGTGTCAGCCAACAAGTTTTTCTTTGACACAATTAAGCTTCCTTTTACATGTCAAGTATCTCATTTGAAGATTTATTTAACTACACAGAGAATTTGATATGAATTCTTTGTTCTTGATAATAGCCAATCATTTTCCACCTTCGTGAAGTCAAGCACCTCTCCTTGCCGTGGCTACAGCACTAGGCTTACTTGCTGACCTTGGACAACCTCATATAGCTGTAAGATCAGCCGCGTTCCCACACGACTCTGCTGGGACCATTCCCGAGTCCACAAGTGACCAGGGAAGTCATTCTTCTTACTGCATATCACATTATATTAGATTTTTATGTCATAGAATGCTAGGGTTGGAAAGGGCCAATCATAATCCAGCATTTCCTTTCTTTAGAGGAAGAAACTAAGTTCCTCTTCAAGCAGCTGATGGGAAAGTTGGCTGAAAGATAATAAAAGACTTTCCAAGATTCCAGATGGGGACCTTTTTCCTTAGGATTATTTCTGGGGAAATAATCACTTAGGGACATCTTGCTCTGTTATGAAATCTGAGCACCCCTGCCTTGCACGTTCTCACACTAGTTTCTTCTTTACCAGTGTAGTAATGGGTTGGGTTTTTTTTTTTAATTTTGCTTTGGTTGTATTTTTGCCTGATATTAACATCTTGTAATATTAACACACATTTGTTCAGTTTCAATGACAAACAATCTTATCTATGCAATTACATGCATATTCACATTTCACATGAGGTGTGCTATGCTATACAGTCCCATGTTACATTTTTTAGCTTTCCTTCTAGTAATATACATGACTTTGGACTTTCCCTTTCAAACACTGTCATGCCCATATATTAGCACTGTTGGCTACAGATACCACGATGTGTTTTCACCCAGCGCAGTTACGTCTTAACAAGATATGCAGTCAGCATTTTACTGTGGAAGAAAGAGCTCTAAGTCTGGACGTGTGAGATCTGGGTTCTAGTCCTAGCTCTGCCACATATGACCTTGGGGAATCCGGAGCACCTCTGCGAGTCTCCGCTTGCTGACCTCTAAATCTGGGGCAATGGCATCAGTCTTCGCAGGATTGTGTGGCATCAGATGAGGTCATGTGTGGAGGTGGAAGACTCCACTGCTGCTGCCACCAGTACCACCCCTTCTGGAGGATTCTGATAGACTAGGGGAGGAAGGTCCCGTACTAGAGAACTTGTTTGGGCCAAAGGTGAAGAAAAGTGATAATTTCTAAATAACTAAGTGAATAAATAACATTCAGGGTCTTAGCTCATCTTTCTCTTTGGAGCAGTGGGCTGGGACACGGGAGGCTGAACCAAGAGCAACTGGCTCTGCACTCCCTAAGCTGCTGGCAATCTATGTGGGTGATGCTGCAGAAAAGAGAAATGTTTCTCTTTCCCTGATAGAGATTTATATCACTGTCTCAGAAAAATATTGTGTTTCTCTGTGAGATGTCCATTGTGTGTTTGTGTATGCAGGTTGGAGGACTGAGTATAAAGAAAGGCCATATCGTCACACTGACATAGGACTCCCCGGACCTGGAGTACCAAAGCCTACCCTGGACTATCCTGCTTACCTTTATGCTGTTAGGGATCAAGGCCCTGTTTGTTAGGGATCAAGGCCCTGTTAGGGATCAAGTCCCTGGGTTGAGGCAGGGTGAACTCTGAAGTGAGTCCCTCCCCTGTGCTAGGGAATGTGTGTTTTAATTTTTGAGGGGAAAAAAAAGGTTGTTTTTCATGTTGGGTAATTGATGAAGTCTCTCAGAAAGTGGGTGAAGAAGAAACCTCAAGCACAAGGAGCAATGGTAGGCAACAGAGTGTACCCAAGAGGGACTCCTGTGAAGAGTTTAATTATTTGGTTGTTTTTACCTTGCATTATGGAAATAGGCAAAACAAGCACTGGTTTACCTTTTTTTCTCCAACTCTGTAATTGCCTTCAGCTATTGTCCCCAGCCATTCAGCCCTGTGTTGTGATAGGATGGGGGATAGAGTGGGCATGGAAGTGTAGGGAAGTATGGGCTTCCCTCCTTCCCCCTCTACTGGGTTCCAGCTGGTGACAGCAACGAGGGTCTCAAGGGGAACCCATGGCAAAGCTGGGAGGGAGGGAGGCAGTGCTGTCATGGAGAAGTGGATGCCAATGGACAACTCAGTAGCAGCTATTAGTCAAACCCCCTTGTCCTCTGCATTTACATGGGAAGATGCACCTTGAAGGGGTGGAGGCTGACCCAGGTGACAGGTATGTGACAGTGTTCTCTGAAATACTAAGCCTCCTCTGGTAAGGAACATTAGCAGAGTGGCAAGGTTCTCCCTCCTGTGGCCCCCAACCCCCAGGCCTCCAATGGTGCAATCTAATTGTCAGGGAGCAGCCACCTGCTCCCAACCCCTCCACAGCCCCTGCTCCCAAAGCTTCCAAATGATGCTCTCCTGGTCCCCAATAGGACGGTGGAAACTCAGCCTGTTGTGATGGTATAGGTGACTGTCCAGGTTTTCCCATTTCAGTTACTGGGCATGGACAGAGGACTTCTGGGCACTGAGCTACTCCTGTCTTAGGTGACCTTGCTGTTCCCGCTGCCTGGAGCAACAGCACACATCAATTATGGTAAAACAGCTCCTGTCCCCTGGTTCCCCAACGCCACAAGGCCCTCTTGGGAGCAATAAACTGTGTGCTGATCTGAGACAATCATTGCACTTCCTCTTGATTAACCTTTTTAAAATCCAAGCACTATTCCCCCAAGCAGAAAGTCCCTCCTTGGAGTGAAGTCATGAGCCATCTCCAGTGCCTCCCTGTGCTCCCATCTCCAACTTGACACACCTGAATAAAGCCACTGCAGTGCCAGGGCAGCCATCCCAGGGCAATTTCCCATCTTGCAGAGGCACCAAGGGATCATGGAGTTTAGTTGAGGTCACAGAGCTGGGACAAGGGCACTCACCCATAGCAGGGATCGATAGACAATGCCTGAAGTTCATAAATCAGGAAATGGAAATGCACACATTATTCAGAGGTGTAGAACTAAAACCAGATAGAGTCATGAATAGTTGTCTCTGGGGAGGAATATTAGGGAGGAGAAGAACTGGAGAGCAGGGCACTGTTTTTCATTTTCAGCACTTGTGTATTATTCAAGATTTTAGCCATGTGTATTAATTTAAATTTTAGAGTTGACTCAAACAAAAAGAAAAGTAAATAAAGGAGACACAAAAACTCAAAATATAATGAAACAAAATGCTGAAAATATAATCGTGTGTGTATTTTAGATTCAAAGACTATGGAGCTGGAAAAGAAAACACGTCTAATGATCTCCTTTTCCAGGTCACCCTTAGCCCCCTACTGATTTACAGATGGGGAAAGGCAGATTCAGAAGAAGAGAAATTACTTGCCCAAGGTCTCACAGGGAATTGTTTCTTGCAATAAGTTTATTTCAACAACACAATCCTGGAGCAGTGGCTGAAGCAGGAAGGTAGGACGAAGACCAAAATCCTCCTCTGTCACTATTCCCTGATAGTCACGTGGGTTGTATCAGCAGAACCAATTCCCACTCTTGTGACTTCAGTCTCTGTGGTTGCAGGCTTTGAACTGAGTGGAGGGACGTTGCCCTGGGGAGTTGACTCTGCAGAAGCTGGGCTCACTGGCTGATAAGGAGAAGAACGCACAGGAACGCTTTGTAACTGGATTTAAAAGAACTTAGTTTGGAAATACTCTGGTTTTATGATCTTGGGGAAGCCACTTAACATCTCCGTGCCTCACTCTTCTGATCTATAAGATGGGAATAAACTATAAAACCTACCTCATAAGGATGTTGTAAAGAAGGAATAGCTTAGTATATGTTAAGCACTTAGAATAGCACATGGCAGATGGTAAGTGTTATAAAAGCATTAATTTTCCCATCCACCCATGCCGAAGCCCTCACATTTTATTTTCGAAAAAAAAATATATATATATAAATAGAGGAATTTTGGGTGGATCTGAAGCTGAAAAAAAAAAAAAAGCAGATATGATAAGCTGAGCTGTAGCAACTATCCAGAAACCAGGAGAGAGAGACAGAGCAGAACATATGCAATAAGACTGTGGTTGTGGTGGTTTGAAGCTGTATGTACCCATTAGGTTTAGATGTTCTTAAATCTAATCAATTCATTCCTGTGGGTATAAATTCATAAGTAGGACCTTTTGAAGAGGCTACCCAGTTAGAGTGTGACCTGCCTCATTCAAGATGGGTCTTAATCCTCTTACTGGTGCCCTTTATAAATGGAATGAATACAGACAGAGAGAGAGTAAACCATAGAAGCAAGAAGCTGAAAGCAACGAAAACTGGAAGTGAAGGGAGAGACCAGCAGACAGCGCCAGGTGTCTTACCATGTGGCAGAGGAGCCCAGGATGGCTGGCAGCCGGTTTTCAGGAAGAAAGCACTGCTTTGATGATGCCTTGATTTGGACATTTTCTCATCCTCAAAACTGTAAGCTAATAAATTCCCGTTGTTCAAGCTGAACCATCATATGGTATCCACTTTAAGTGGCCTACTAAACTAAAACAGTGGTAGATTAACAAGTATGTTGAGAAACAGGATAGTATTTCCCCACAAGATTTGTATTAATAACAAATAATAAATTAATGAATTCTTATTAATTACAAGGGGGGACGTAGTGATTTTACAGTAAAGAAACCTGGCAAACACCACCCTATCATGTGATCAAAGTTAACATTACCAGCAATAAGACAAAATCAACATCATGTTTCCCCCAGATATAATGCACTGAGAAAGGTACATAATCACATCTGTGTTATTCTTGCCAAAATACTTGACCTCAATCTATTCAGAAGAGAACATAAGACAAATATAAATTGAGAGACACTCCACAACATAATTAGCATGAGTTCTTCAAGTGTTGAGGTTATGAAAGGCAAGGAAAGTCCAAGGAGCTGTAACAGATCAGAGGAGTCAGGGAGATATGCCAATTCAAGGTGGAATCCTGGATTAGATACCGAACCAGAAAAAGAATGTTGGTAGCAAAACTCGTGAAAGTCAAATAAGGTCTGTAGAATAATTAATAGTATGCATCAATATAAATTTCCTGGTTTCGGTAATTGTACAATGGTTATATAAGATGTTAAATTTAGAGGAAGCTGGATGAAAGGTATATTAAAACTCTATGGGGAAATGGATGTGGCTCAAGCAATTGGGCTCCCGTCTACCATATAGGAGGTCCAGGGTTCGATTCCCAGGGCCTCCTGGTGAAAGGCAAGCTGGCCCGCACAGGAG